>JABUQX010064176.1:0-25022 GCA_015478945.1 Trachelipus rathkii | reverse complement strand
CCGTCAAAATGATTTTTATAACCGTAATAATTGGGGAACACAGAAATCTGATACCACCCGCTCACAAACTTCTATTAATATATCTGTGTATAAGCATGCGGTATCATGATCCATAAAAGTTGGAAAGGGAATGGTTAACTAGCATAGATGGTATCCCTGGTCACTGCAGAAACAGCTAAATATCCCGCAATTCACAATCTTTCCGGGGCAAAATAATATTTGCAGTTGGAACTTTCATGAGTATTTCTATTAAGGCAATTTATGAATTATACAAAAAAATTAAGAAAGTTGTTAAATCACTGTTAGAATTTATTCTAGAAAATGATAAGTATTGTATTTAATAACCCTTACACCAAAGAAATGTTCATTAGAAAGTACTGCACCACATTCTTTTATACTCGACACCAATATATACTAAATTCTATCTAGGATTTTGCAAATAATATAGGCTATATACACATGAAATTTTAACAATATTGATAAAAAAATAAAAATAAATTAACGCACACCACCACACACACACACACACTACCACACACACACACACAACACACCACACAAATATATATATATATATATATATATATAATAATATACTATATGATAATTTTTTTAGTATATATTAATATGAGTTATAACATATATTATTATCATTAATAATATCTAAAAGAATCATACGTATAGATTCACTATACTACTATTTACCCTTACTTTAAGATTACTACAAGATATTGATTTAATATTTAATTTATGTGCATAATTCCAAAAAGTGGTCAGAGAGAATTTATATCTACTCTGTAAAAAGATAAATGATCACACAGTAGAAACTCCATCTACATATTATGAATTGACATATGCGTTATAAGCATATATACCAGTAAGAAAGTTACATTATCTAGATACTTATTAGGTATTAATTCTTATATACTTCATATTATAAGATATACAATTACTTTGTTAATAAATATTTTAGTAATATATATAGTGCACACCAATTATAAATAGCATTTCTCTCAACAAATAAAAAATAACATCTATAATTAATCATCACATATATTTATCCGGTATTCAAACCTTCTTTTTAATATAAATTTACTGAAATTATTAATCTACTTCGATTCTCTATTATCCTTCGCCTAAACTATACCCCCTGATTATATAACATCTGGAATGATAATAAAATTATCACATATAATAAATTTACACATTATAATATAATATTATATATATATAGATATATATAAATAATATTATATATATATAATTTAATTATATATTATATTAATATATATTAATATCTTATATACTATATTTAATATATATATATTAACTAATATATTAATAATTATATATTAATATTATAATTAATTATCAATAATAGATATTCAATAAATATTATATAAATATATATTTAATATTATAATATATTTATATTAATATCAAGTATTAATATATAGTAATATATTAATAATAGTATTGATTAATTATAAATATTAAATAATGTATTAATAAGTTTCATTATCATTATATCCTATTTATTTCTAAAAACATATAATAACGTAATACAACCTATAGAGTGAGTATGAAGATACCTGACCCACTGATATATCTAGTGATAGTTCGGCGTCTCTCGGCCTCTAGGTGGACGACGGGGGACTTCGGTCCCCCCCAATACTGTTGCCCCATCGATCTCTAGCCCTCCCTCTAAAACATTGAAGTTCAAAGAATAAGCATTAGTTATCGCGAAATTAGGGCTCAGCGTCATTGAGAAAGAGAGGGGAGTGATTGAGAAAGTACCCCGCCGTCAGTTCCATTAGCCGCTAGAGAACCCCGAATAGTGCACTGAATGATTCAGTTCGGTGCGCACTGACCCTAGGTGTTCAAGTTTAGTTTTAATAACTGCATATAATAAGAGAAACTGAACGTGTGTAGCGAATTTTGAATAGTAAATAGGAAACCTAAGTATAAGAGAGTAAGGTTATATTTAATGGGTATAATATTAGCATATATTGAATAGGGTACAGTACCATCTATAAGATTAATTGTAATTATTTATGTTAGTTAAATCTAAGTTGATATTTAATTAGATCTATATGAACTGCAGGGACAATGGAACGCTAATAAGTAGTCATTGAATTAGTATATATAAGATATACTATATTAAGAATATTATAGTAGTATATATTGATAGTTAGGATGATTAGTATAGGAATATATGGTATGTCAAATTGACGTAGTAATATGTGAAAAAGTAAATAAGAGTAATCTAATAGGTAAATGGATCATAGGTATTAATGCTGATGTAAAATATATATGATGATCTAAATATAAATCTGTATTGATAATATATCATATGTGTATTACTAGATAATAGTAATATATTAAATATATAATATAATAGAGTGACAATTATTAAGTCATTACAATGTTTATATTAGGTTGTTATATATGGATGAACAGCTTTAGCGACTCGAGTCGTAAATACAAAGCTTTATACTGCTGTGAAGTCACTCAACATGATTGTATACCCTTGTTAGTTGCTGTTTATCTCAATGTAAGTATGTGGTGGCAATAGTGCAGTTTCAGCCTATTCGAGATCTGGAATAAGATTGCTCATCAGAATACTCTTAAACGTTTTCAATTTTGTGTTCAGCGATTTAGTACACTGAATCGTTAGGAGTCTGTATGGAGCTAGAGTTAGTTGAGATAGAATACAGGAATTATAAAATATCTGATACTAGGAATGTTTATAACAGCTTTACAGTAATAGATAGTAATTTAGTAGTATAGTTATGATTAGTATAGTGAAAATAGTATCGTGAGTAAACTAATAGTAAGTAATGATAATACATAAATGAAATCACGTGTATTATGTTAGTAGCTAATGGTATTGTATTCTATAGTTAAGGAATACTGATGTAATACTGAATATATAACGATCGTTGGTTAGAAAGCGGATATTTTTGGCACCGATTACCGAAAATTTTAGTGCCGTACGAATGCTCGAATACCTGATATGTACAAGTGACATCATCATTTTTTCAACCTACCCGAATACCCGAAAATGCCCCAATACACGCATACTGCTCGGAAGAATTGCTTCGCCAAGATACCGAAATACACGATATGACTGATCTAATCCGTAAATAACTGCTCGCCTAATATATATAATGCTATAATTATATACTAATAATGACTTTGGAACTATTGTAATCATTGACTATAAACTTGATATAGAGAAGTATCCATATATAAAATATATATAGATTGTAAACAGTACAGTATAATATATATATATTGTACGTCTCCATAATATAATAATGAAGTGCGAGGTAAATTTATAATAAAGTAGGTATCTATTGCTAATAGATTACTATAAGTATAATATACGTAATAAGAATATACAGTCGCATTTCTCAGCGTTTTTGGATTAATTTGTTAGTCTTACGAGATAAGAACGCAAATGCTCGTAGTTATAGGCAGTTGCTTTCTTATCCAGAACGCTTACTTGGAAAAATATCGCAGAGAACACTGCTCCACCAACACAATATAGGGGATATCCTTAGTACGCTCAATTCTGTAAAATGTATTTGCATTATACTCTTCGCATGCTCTGCGTAAATATCAATCTTTGCGTTCTAGACGAGAAAAATTAGTAAACAGAACAAGATGCGTCTTTGTAGCTGTCTGATGATTAAATTGAGTGAATGTTTCATGCAAGTAAGTCAGCTTTAATCTAACTCTTATCAGAATGGGAAACTCCAGATTCACCAAAGTAGTTGATCCATATTTGTAATTATAAAATCATGTTAAATGTTTTTATTTTCTCTCTATACTTAAAATACACCCATCGTGCTGGATCCAACGAAAAGCTGACTTCCTGCCAACCTATTTTTTTAGATGAAAGATACGCAAATTAGCTTAGAACTCAGCACCGAACATCGCGGTCGTTGAAACACAAGGGTCACATTCTAAACTTTAAATTTGGAAATTCCTGACATATTCTCCAAATCGCAAATAATTTCCAACTGACCAGACGGTAGTTCGATTATTTTGGCGGATAAAACTCATCTATTAATCTATATTGTGCCTATTTACTCAGTCATACATTAAATTATTCAAAATTTACCTTTCTTGAAGATTTGAATCACTATGGATGAAATTTTAATAACAAATTTATATCTTTTTTTTTTTTAAAGTAACATCGTGTCTTATACTTATCCTCTCACATCATAGCCGTTCTAACGCACTTCTTTCCTTTAATTTTCATAATGTAAACTTGTTTTAAAGCAAAGGAATTATAAATTTATAAGCTTACCAATTAATAGACTCCTTAGTGCGTGCTAATGAACTATTACGTTTAGCCCTGTGACATCACCCAAAAACTTCATAAAACGCGGGACGAATTTTTGAGTAAAATCTTTTTCTTTCATCAAGAATCACGAACCTCTCTTATAGGATTTCTTTGAGTAAAAGGGTCCTTAGACTGATATCCCTTCTTCAAAATTGACATATACACATTCAAATTCTTCTACATGTAATTCTCTAGCTTCTTTATCAATTTACCAATAACACAATTTTGTAAGAAATAATTTATAACTAGTTTTCACTTATTTTATTTGAAGTTGTTCTATTCATACACAATCATCCTATGTAGGGCATGAATCTTACACCAAAAGAATGGTCTGCTACTACTACGAAGATCTGTTTTGAAAAACATAATGATATCTTATATATATAATTATAGACTAACTTGTGCATCTGTTTTTTTGAGTAAATCAGTAAATATTATCTAAGTATCTCTACTAAAATTGCCTAATTTTTACAGACTAATCCCTCGTTCATCCAATGTCGCATTCCTATAGTAGGAAAACACTAGTCAGTCTAATTTAAAAATTATGCTACATCAAATTACCGCATTAACTTATGATATACAGGTTTACTATTAAGAAATAGTAAAACAAATTCAATTCTTAAAGTCATACATATTAATAAGTATAGAAGTTACACACGTTACCTCCCTCATCTCCAAAAGTATTTTAGATATTTGTAAGATGCAAGTAGATGAGCTTCAGCTGCATAAGTAATAGGACGATACAGCTAGTATATTCTGAACATTAATGTATGTGAGGTTCTCTAGGCAAAGCAGAAAATATCACTGTGCTAAATTGAGTATTTGTACTCACTCTTTCGGTAACATAAAAAAAATTGCCCAAGAATAATTTTTTGGCAATCATCCGGTTTTTTCGAAATTGAATAAAAATTTTATACAAGAATTTTGAATTCCATTATATAGTGTTTGAAATATCTATTCGAACTAGTACATTGGAAACTTTCAGATGGAACATACTTATCTTATAAAATATCTATTTCTGTCAATTTTTGAATTGAACAGATCTAGTGAATATCTAATTTTTAATAAGAATTATTACTAATGTCTATTCTCGATAAGTGTCTTCTTTGAGAAGTTTTTATTGTTGAAAATACCATAAGATTTAAAATTATACCTTATTTACATATCACGCCAATATGTCCTATTTGTCATGTTAACATATTCAATAAATCCATATTTGATTGTAGCAGACTATATTACGCTAAGAATCTTTCCATAAATATTTAGTACGAAGACATTGATAAATCTGATGAACAGATGTACTCAGTGAGTTGACGTTTGGAACCTTTTCGTGAGTAAATTGAAATTAACTTCTAAATAAGGATATATTTACATTATAATAAAAAAGCCAATGTTTGCATTTTTAAGAATAATACATATCATATTGGTTTGAAACCAAAAATACATATTCTAGTCATTGTATTTGTGTGAAGAGATTATTCGTACTGATCAATCTGACACATAATATAATCCAGTATCAACTCGTCGAAAGAGGCACATAATTGCTGACACATAAAACGTTATTTTAAACTTTTTTATTTTTTAGTTTTTTAGTTCTCAATTCATATGCAGATAATTTATATAATAATTCTATATATTAAGGTACTATAAATTTACGTTTAAATAAATAGTTATAGTAACCTACCATGATGTTAAATGTGAGTTGTATTATTCATAAAATTATGATTACAAGTATTGTAAATGATTTATTAAATTATGATATAATAATTAGTAAAATAATTATATATTATATATAGAAAAACATCGGTATAAATAATAATTATTATAAAAAAGTATTATTAAGAAATTATTAAATCTGATATGGAATCATAAAGAATTAATGAAGCACCAGAGTCTTAACAAAAAAAATACCAGCCAGAATTCTTAATTTTGAGGGTAAAAATGGTAACTTCTGACGTGGGGTTGTAAATATACCGTATTATCTCACCTTTAGTCAATCAGAGATAAGAGCAGTGAAACTGATTAACGAGCTATACTTGGGTAAACAGACTGAGAATGGTAAATAGATTATAGTAGCATCGCTGACAAAATAGATAAACATAGGAGTATATATAGAACAAAATGTCTAAATAGGGACATGTATATAGATATAATATAATTGTAGTTGTGATTCGATTGTCAGTATTTCTCATCGCACCTTCTAAGTTTACTGTGTGAGATATTCGATAAATATCATCTCTCTAATATCCTACAATTTTTGATTACATCATTGCTTCAACACAGAATCAATTGGTTGTTTACAAAAAATTATAAAATTATTATATCTAATTTAATATTTGTTATATTATGATCATTTGTAGGAGATAATTAAGATAGTTTTACATAATGTCTCTGAAAATTTTTAAAAATATAAATTCGGATTCTCATTTTTATTTACGAATATAATTACCGACTTTCCAGCATATTTAAAACGACTTACACCAGACCTCAATTCTTTTATTCTCCACTGATGATTTTTTTCAACCTGAACCTTTTCCAAGATATTTGAACCATGCAAATAATGGAGATAAAAGAAAAATATACACTAACTGTTATATTATGTGATGAAGACATTTTTGAAAACTGACAAGTGTCACGAAAATTTTATTTAGTGTTTAGAGTAAAGAGAGTGCACTAACTAATGGCAAAATTGACGACTATAAGATCTCGAATTACATTATGTCTTAAGTATATGATAATTAAAAAGTCAAAAGCTGAGATATTAAATAGAGTCTATCTAATTAGCACACGCTCGTCTTATATATAATACATAATTATGATTAAAGAATATAGATTATACTAAAATGAATATGAATTGGGGTCTCCATGTACTAAAGTGACTTGCTACATATCTATTATACGCAAGACCCACAATACTTGTGAGTTGATGATGAGACTTACTGTTATCTCTACTCTCTTTTAATCATAAAATCTGGAGTTCTTAAGAGGTCCACCAATTCGTGTCTAAGTACAATACATCAAGCCTTTTTTTTTTTTTAGACTGATGAAGTAATTAAAGCTGGAATCCCTTTTATCGTGTGTTATTTTTCTTATGAATATTTGAGATGCAGTGGCATGCAGACACAATACATGAAATAATCTGTATAAAATTTAATTACCTTATTTATCGTGTTCTTCACACAATATCAATAATATTAATCAGCAACAACTCCTCAAATAACTAACTGAAATAATGCTGTTCCTACTTCCTGTTATATGCTTGTGGATTCCCTGTGCAGTGACACCCATTATTCAAATAGCTCGATTCAGATTTCGATTAGAAAATATCTATATACACAAAAACTTTCCACGTCAATGAGCAAGTATCTATATATTTTATTAACAACAACTCAATGCAGATTCATATTAATTTAAAGAAGCATCCATGAAGTGGGTTTCAAAAATACCGTTTAACAAAATAATAAATATTGTCGCATTCTACTAACATCGACGTATGAGGTCAACTTTCACTACGAACTAAAAAATGTGCGAGTCCTTCAAAGTTGTATCTTACGAACTAATCTCACCCAACTCTCACGCAGAAATTTGTTGATACAGAGATCAACTACAATTGCATCTCAATAGAACGCATATACTCTTAAAAATTCGTCCAATATTCTTCAATGAAACTTTAAGATAATAATATTTCTAAAAAAATTGGACTATTTTTATATAAAAAACACTTAAAAACCTACACTTAATATCATGAAGACTTCTTGGCACTGCCTGATGCCACGAGAACAACTCAGTAAATTATTATACAATACTTCATTTTAGTACTCAATTCGCCACATCGAATTTATAGTACCCATCATATATGTACACAACGCCCACCCAATATATAACCTATGCTCTCAGATTTCTCAAAATATATTTTGCAAAACATATCTTTAGAATAACGTGTATAGAGAGGGACTCGCGATTCATGTAAGCACAGATAAATAAAAAACGAATTAACAATGTATAGCATTGTTTATATTTCATATCAAACAAATTAAAAAATCCAACCTTCATTTGTTAGTTACTCGTTTTTACACTTGTGTGTTTATTGTATATTCGTTATTATAGCTCCGTATTCTATAAATGGAAATTGATAAATCGGAATCCTGCAAGTGCAAAATTGAAGATTTAAAGCTACAATTGGATCATGTTTTATTTATCTGAGGTCATGCACAAGAATTATTCTTACAAATAATCATAATACGGGCTCTATACGTTATCGGCAAAAACACGGCGCTTTTTTATGGTATATTTATTACTGCTCAATTTTTGTTAGTTTTTATTATCTCAAACAAATGCGTATACTCAGTTAAAAATAAACTGTCTACAGAAATATATACCGACATAATTATTTTTTATTATACAATTATAATAATAATAATCACACATAATATTAAAAGGTTCCTAAATCATCTTTCACGTTTGATTTAATGTAAATAATTTATCATAAATTATTTTAGCTCTTGATTTAATACATAACTCTAGCGCATTTTCCCTTCACCACTCTCGTAAGCACAATGAATACGCACTAAATATCGCCTTTTATTAACGACAACAGGTACTAGTTAATCAGATAGAAGAAGTAAACTAATCAATAAAAAATTACGGTAATTATATTTATATATATAAATATATAATAATATATATACTATAATTATATATATAAATATTTATAATATTATATAAATAATATATATTATACTATATATTAAATAATATTAATATATATTTATAATTATATATATATATATATAATAAATTATAATAATATATATAATATATATATAGATAATATATAATTAATGCATTATATATATATATATATATAAATAATATAATTAATGCAAAAATTAAAAGAGAATTGAACATACTTTAATTTAGAAAGGGTAAAGCTTTACACCACTTCTCGAATATCGAGTGAGTCATCGTAAAAATTATTGTAATTCTCATTCGTTCGAAGTCACAAATGTTTATGAAACCTCCTTCCTATCCATATCTTAGACTTTCCTGAGAAATGTAGTGAATAAGCTCAAAACCTATTCAACTTCACAACACCACACTTTCCCCAGTGCCAAGCGCGACAATAGGTATACATTATATACTATTACATTAATTATAATTATAAATATCTTTCATCATATCAATACTTATCCTCCTATACTATTTCCAAGAATTACTAATTCTAGTGTGAGTATATATAGCTATAAAAAGCGTGTGAATAGTAACACTAACAACCTATTAAACTAAAACTAAAGTTATAGTATTATGGTAAAGATAAACAATGATGCCCAATAATAATTGAAACTCAATGCAGTCCATTAATATCCAACCCTTAGTGGATATCTTCACAAAGGACATGAGTTGGACCATCACTTGTGTCAATTCCGTCCAACTTGTTAGTATAATCTCGCCTGGTTAGAAGACCTCAAATCAATTAAGACAGACCCGACAATACAACCAAATGCTCTATCAAAACCCCAAATATTCCACTCATAGATTATGATCAACGATCGTTTAAATAGCCTTTATTAGCGCTTTTTCACAAACTTCCGGTAACACTAGAAAATCTGTCTGCCCTACTACCCTTATCAAGCCCATAATCTACATTTTATGAACATATACTCAGTGGCTCCAAGCTCTTCAATCCAAATTTTCTCGACTCTACTCTCTGCCACAATCAGCCAGCTATGCAATTTCATCCGATAACCATCACAACGAAAAAATACGACAACCGAAAAACCCGCGATCTCCGATACCCGATTACACCATGGATTTATCGGATAGCAATTCACCTCAATTAAACTCACATATTGATCTCTACTTTTTAATAATCACATATTAATACTTAACATATATAGCTTACTATATTTCGTAATTATCTAGTTCGAAAATATAACTCACGTTTTTCTATAGCAATCTTCACAATGTTAGCTATCAATATATTCGTCATAAGTAACTTTATTCTTTTTCCATGACTATATTTTATGCGGCACATAATATTTTCGCTACATACACAAATATTACTTCGTCGCCTTAGTTTCAGAAATGTGACAGAAATACACAATTGCGGTCTTAATACTATATTACCTAAAATTTTAATCATTCAATAGTTCTTCTCAAAACCTAAACAACACCCCATTAACTTTTTGGCTAAGAATTGGTTTTACTATACTTTGCTCGTGCGTTAACAGCTGTATACGATCATATTCATTAATCCCATTTCTTACACTATTAAGGAGTTAGCGACCAAATTATTCTTATTTCTATGTCCAACCCTAAACTATCGTTCTTACACCTACTACGATTTATATAACGCATTCAATCCTGGCTGCTTTTCGAGATTTACGCCTTGGATTGTCTCGATTAGGACCGTATTCGATCATCATAAGAGACATCCACAGGAATTCAACTGGTAGACACCAGTCAAACTATACTTACCATCACAACACTATATTATATTCTTACTACATCTGATTAAATCCGTTTCCAATTATACAAAATATTTTTCCAAATTAGTATTTTAACCATCAGCACACGCATTGATTTACCTAGTTGCTCCCACTAACATGTTCACAACTGCGTGCAAATCACTCCCCTCAATCACCTGCATCCGTACCTTATTTATTCAACAATTACTTTCAAAACCCCCTCCCATCTTTGCACACCTTGCCCACCCTTACCATAACTACTCACCGCTAACGAGCGGCGCTGGCCTCAACTGTTCGGCTCCCCAATCGGATTTACTCCAATCCAGATTTCTTATCTCATCGTATTTACATTCTAAAAAATCACATAATGTTTATTAACTAATTAATTAATCAACTCACCACATTTATGATGATAGTCAAGTGGTACCGAGCGTGACCATCTCAAAACATTCGCACTCTATGCTAATAACATTGTCTAAAATCAATTATATCCACAAAAGTACAATTCAACATTCTTTAAATGTTAACTATTTAGTTTTAACAAAATAAAGATATCCTCACGCACCAAAGTACGTACAACCTTCTACAGCAAAATACTAAACAAATTACATATTTGAATCAGCGTATCACTAATTACAAAATGCTAATAATAGAATAAACTACATAAAATCATAGCATTATTCTTCTACAAACACTTTCAATAAACCACTATCTCACTCAAAGAAAGCCTACTGTAACACCATTAATACAAGATCATAAAACCATATTACATACGACCTGTCTAAGGAAATTCAGCACTGTTCATAACAGCCCTTTATTCTCACTCACAAATACAATTGTCAAAATAAATACAACATTAATAAATTAAAAAAATTAAAATATCTCATCAGTCCAGAATGCTTCCTTCACCTGTAGCCTGACAATAGAGGGACATGACAGAGGGGCGCTGCCGAATCTATTCAACCAATACCTCCGTTACGAGGTATACAAAGGCGGGTACGAAAGGGAAAAACACCGTTTATACACACAAAACCAAGATATGCGGTGGGTCGCGGGTGACCTCCCTCATGGAGAGTGAAATAATAATCTTACTTCCTATACGTATCCTCATATGATCACAGGCCCAGACAGTAAAACCCCGTAACCTATCTCTATATCACCATCTACATCTATTCGCCGGCTTTACCCCCTATAACGAAGGATATTGTCCATTTATTAAAAAAACCACAAACCAAAACGGTGTTTAAGGCAACTGACTCGCGAAGTAACAGAGTCAGGACGCGGGGCAACACTACCGCAACACGCCCACAGCTTGCTCCTATATATAACTCTTTCACTGCACAATCAGTCGGGTATCTAAATTACACACCCACATTAAACACCCCAACACACAAAACCCATCTCCATTAATTTGGAATTACCGCTAGTTCACAGCGCATCCATACTACGACAAAACTATCACTAACAAAAAAAATAGCAAAAATAAAATTTCAAAACTTGACATTTCTTTACATTATGAACTTGAATTAACATAATATTATATGTAACTTCATATTGATACGTAAAGTAGATAGGATATAATATATATATTTACTTAATTTTAATTTTATCTGTTATTTATTTGTAATCATTATCTTTCAAAATGTACAGAACTACTTAATTATATCTCTACCTCGAACTATATACTCTCCATATAACTATTTAATACCGATACTATTTGATATAATTCTAATATGAGACTTAATAATATTCTTCTACGAAATACTTTACTATCGTTAACTGTAAGTGAAATTTTATTCATCAAGTCCAGTGTCTGGTATTATTTAATGATATATAGTATATTTTGTTTGTGAGGATATTTGTCGATAGTACTATAAGGCTGATATAAAAATATAACACAAATGATTAATAGGAAAAAAGATTAATAACTTTTAGTATGTTACCTAATTTAATATAATATATCATATACATATATACATATACATGTAAACTCAATAAATTATAATAATAAACATCCTTATGTCTTTTAAAGGAGATACCTGTGTAATCCAGGTATTGAAAATACAAAGTCAATATGATACTGAACATGTTAAAACATACATACCATTACTCACTTAATTACCAAACATATTTACCCTCCTATGTGATAACTTTCATGATGATTTATAACATACATGACATAATCTATATCTGGTCATAGCAAATGTCGAGCCGCCACATTAGTAGTGATATAACCTTCTGAGTTTCAATCTACACAGAAGATACAATGTTTCAAAGTCAGCAAAGAGATGGGTTGAATTTCTCAACGCGCCTGACCTGGTTCACGATTCATGACTAGTTTTTTATTAGCAAACATAATGCTTAGTATTGAAATTTTAAGGCCGCCATAGAGACGCAATGTGATTTATTGATTATTATAGTGAACAAAACACTTAAAAGATGAATTGTGCATCTATTAATAGATTTTATTTAGAAATATACATTGAAGAAAATAAGCAATACTCATTTAGCAATGTCAGTAAATGAAATTTGAACAGTTATAATTCCTAAAGAATGAAATGAAGATTTTAGGGCTACTTATATTTCTTCATTGGCCCATAAATTTTGAAAAATGACAATTAGGTACAACATTATTCTAATATCACTGTACTAATGACGAAACGCATCTCCGAGGACTCTGTCAAAACCCACGATCTGTCTAGGCGAAGTTATCAGAGCTACTCCTCGGCCATCCTATGATTTGGACTTACGTAGTAGACTCATTAATCTCCCCTATCCGGGTACTAATGTCTTATACTCCCACTAGAATACATACCCGCCTCATTCTATATTGATGGCGTCGGAGCTGATCCTCGCTTCCCCCTACCGGGTAAATATAAACTTCCCTCCATTTACTATACTACCTCACATATCTTCGAGCTCGAAGCCATACTACTCTTTAATAAAATAAAGTATAAACTCTACTTTTATGGAGTGCTCATAAGCTCGACGCAATCGCACCTAAAATCATATTACATTAGTTGCGTATAAAATTCAGTAGTGTAAATGAAATAACTATTTGCATTATATTATATTATAGGTAGGGCTACGGTCTTCGATCCCCTAAAAGAGTAGTTTATCCCTATTATATGGGCATCAGAGTCCGCATGCAGGCGGACGAATAGGGGATATGTTATCAATACCGCCGGAAGGGATGTCGGAGGAAACACCGACCGCAGGAACACCCAAAGAACAAAGAGCGATGGGTTACACGTGAGGCACATCCCCGGAAGGGAAGGTGATTAGTCCCCCCATAAGGTCCACCTAGAGCCGAGAAGGACCCGACTCCTTGACCATCGGTAGTCTACGTCGGGGTTATTCGTTAGCTATATTTAAAACACCCCTAACACTCGGGCGCCTTATTTTTTGCAGTCAAAGTCTTTTTTTTTTTTTCTCTGCCATGGCATATGCAACAAGTGTAATTCCTTATGTACGTTCTGTTTCCATCAGTTACATTGATGTCAGCTTTTAGACACTAAAACCATACTATATATAGTTATATATATTATAATATATTATATTATAATATATTAATATATATACTAATATATATATATATATTATATATATTCATTATATATATATAATAATATATATATATACTATATATATATATCATATATACATATCGAATAATTATACTACGAATATATCCAGAATTACTCGATATATCGATATAGTTCGATATATCGGATATCGAAGCTCAGACGAAAAATTTGAGATTTTCCCACGTACGTGCACTGTATTGGATAGCGCCTTAAGTTTCGTAATTCCTGTCGATACCCCACTGTGAATTACCCCTGCATGGGACTAATATCATAATATTATATATATATATTATATTTAATAATATACTATATATCAATATATATATATATTATATATAGATATATATTAATATTCATATATTATATAATTATATAGTATAGATAATATATAAATAGAGGTAGGGGAGGCAAGAGTTAAGGATTATAATGTGTGAGAATGGAAAGAGTAGATGGGTTAGCTACTTATCAAATGTGGATGATTATTTGTTTGCGAATCTGAAAGGAGAGTTTCTGAGAGGTTTGTTAGGGTGATGGCAAGTGTTATGCAAAAGAGGAGTTTTGAAAGTAATGTGGATAAGAATAAGGTATGGAGTGAGTGAGGGAGTTCGCAGTTTAAGCTGTTAGATGTGAGCACTCTGAACAAGTTGTCTTTAGGTAACATCATTTGGAAAATATGTTGATGAATTGGAAACGAATGACATAGCAGAAGATATAGACAGGAAAGTGTGAAATGAGTAGAAGTCGACTGGTGCAATTTAAATCTTGTGGATGATCAATTGATGTGTGCTAGGGTATAGCACTTTGAGGAGAATGTTGAAATTACTGCTGTTAATGAACTATAGTCAGTAGAACTTTGTCTGGAATAAGCAGGTAAAGATCTTTGTACATTATTGTTTAAGTAGCAATCTTTAGTCTAGGGTGTTAGGTTTGAAAATGATAAACATGAGGAATGAATTGTAATTAGGATTGATTGATGTGAATGAAAGAGAGTAAATTGACGAGAAAAACGAGATAGATTGAGATGTTTGGTCATGGATGAACTGGTATAGTGAGTTGTAGTGTGTGGATCAAACTGGCTGGAGAAAGAAGAAATGATTGAGCAGTAAAGGCAATGCTTGAAGGAGGGAATGTAGTTTGCAGACGGCGAGAATAAAGTTGCATATTAGATGAATATTTTGGCTTTTTCGTGAGTGGTATGTTTGGTCCTTCAACCAGGACATGAACCATACATTGCGGAATGCCACAGTGTCCATGGTCACATCTCAGTCTTGTGAAGCCACTAGGTGGATATTTAATGACTAGCATTGATTATTCAATTTGCAATCATGTCTCTTCCAACTACTTTAGTTTTAGATTATGCTACACACCTTGCCCCCAATCTGGAGAAATTGATGGCGTGATAATATATAATATATATATATATATTATATATATATATATATATAATATATATATATATACTATTTTTATATACTATATTATATTAATATATATATTATATATATATTATATATATATATATATATAATTATATAATATACATAAAAATGGGGGGAAATGGGTATTATGGGGTATATTATTAAATTTTATGTTTTTTTAATAAATTGAAGGAACTAGTCATCTTGAGTATTTTTGTTAGAAAAATATTATATATCAAATTTGTATTTAACTTTAAATTAAATAAATTAAAAGTAAACTCAAAAAAGGTCCCCTTTTCAGAAGATATAATAAATATTCTAAGACTGATAACTAGTCCATTTGAGCTTATGCCAATTCGACTCTAAACCAATACAAAGTAGTAAACGTTAGAGTTTATGAAAATAATTGCACATATTCCTTTTAGTTATAAGATATTATTGCTGAATGGTATTTGGTGTTAAAATGTGCGTACTTTGGAAAATAGAGTAATTTGTATAAATAATAGTTTTCCCATTTCAATTTTTGTTACAACTTTTCCAAAAATTTACTAAAAATATTGATTTACCTTTTCTTTAATAATTTTCGTTATGCCATAACATTTATGAATGTTTAATCTATGAAAAAAAAAAATTTAATGATGATACATTATTTTCGGAAAAAAAATTAAAAACAAAAAATCTTTAATTTCTAAAAAAAAACTTAATTGATTTTTCAACATGGTAACAGGCAAAATATAGCTTACACATGTTATATTCGACCCAAATTAATTTTATAGCATTATTAACGTTCATATAGTACCTTCAGTATTAATATCAATAGTACTGTACAATCCTAAGTCACAATTTTTCCAATTACCCATTTTACCTAAAAAAAAAAAATTATGACCACTTTCATTTTTCAAAAATTCAATATAAAATATTTTTTTTACATTTTTCTATATTTTATAGAAATGTATTTAAGATCTGTACAATAAATAAATAAATTTGAGTCAAACTTGATTTTCGAATAAAAAAATAAAAAAAAAAATTTTCATAATTTTTGAAAAAAAAAAATTTATTTCTATAAACAAATGTAACAAGCAATATGGTTATGCACATTATTTTTGACCCAAATTAATTTTATATCAAAACATCTTTAACAGTTATATTACCTTCTCAGCATTAATATCTACATCACTAGACTGTACAATCCTAAGTCGCATCATTTTCAAGTACCCATTTCACCCCACGCCAATTACCCATTTTACCCCAAAAATTTTTTTCACAACTTCCATTTTCAAAACTTATATAAAAATACTTTTGCATCTACATATTACATTTCATATCCTGATACACTTACGTAAGCTTTTTAAATTTGAAAAACAAACATTTAAAAATGGGTCTAATTCTTTATTTCCATTGAAACATGATTGTATAAAAAAAAAAAATTAAACAAAAAATTCAATTTTACTTCATCTACATTCTTATTTTAAATAATCTATATTATAATCTACTATAATAATTATATAGTATATTATATAATTAATAATATATTATATAATACTTATATTATTATATTATTATAATATATATATTTATATATATATATAATATATATATATATATAAATATATATATGTATATAATATAATATGATTCAGATATCAACCCTGCTTAGTTTAGGGAATGCTACCACACCGCCCCTCATCTGGAAATATTGGAGGAGCGGTGATATAAATATATTATATATATATATATATATAATAGTTAATATATATATATATATATAATATATATATATTATAGAGTATAGGACCGCATATGCATTCATATAATATATATATAATATATATTTATAATATATATATCTTTCTTGCTTTCTTCTTACCTACTCTATCTTCCCAACGACTGGAGTTTAAGGTGCGCTCAAGCACGGAAAAGCAAGCAGTAATAAAAGAGACAAAGTGTTTGAAAAGGACAGTCTCAGTCCTATGCGCAAGCTCTTCGTTACCTTTTAATTAGTGAAACTCCTTCACAGAACAGAAAACTCCACCCCTAGAGCTTCATGGGACCAACGGCCCTCTACTTATTAAAATCTCAATTGTTAAGGTATCATCCTTGTTCCAGCGTGGGCACAAACATGCACCCATACAAACCCCCCATCCTCTCCCTTTAGTATCATAGCACTTTATTCTCGCTTGCCAAACTTTTACATCTCTCTTCCTTCAGACATATCGTTCACGACTCGACATTCCACTTTACGTCTTGTCTCCAGCCGGTCGTTTCCCCAACCACACTCACCACTATACATCCGCATTAAACAAATCCGACATCATTATCTTTTATGGACATACTTCTTTTACTTCATTATTCTCTCATTTTACCCTTCTTCAACACCACACAACTTCTAATAAGTTCATTCCTCATTTTATTAATTTTCTCACACTAGCATGCTTCCTCTAAGATTGTCCATTGAACACATTGAACTTCATAGATCTATACTCTTCTCCAGACCATTGTCCACTACCTACAATACACAGGAACAATACCTCATGTAAGACCCTAGCGCACTCAAGACTTAGTCCCTTACATTCACCAACGATTTAATTGCACCAGCACCTTCCTGCCATTAACAACTTTCCTACTACACTCTCCATCATCCATTCCCTTCTCACCCAACATATCCTCTAAATATTTAAACTCAGCACTTGCTCAGCTGCTCACATCAAATAACTTCACACCTATGACTGTCTTCACTCACACCATAACCTTACTACTTATCACGAGACTGTTAAATCCCTCCTTTTACTTACCCTGCCAAATCCTCTACCAATCCTCTCAAATCTCTTCAGATTCGCCAACACAGAACAAATCTCCGCATATATATATAATATATATATTATATATATATTATAATATATATTAATATATATAGTATTATATATATATATAATATATATATATATATTATATTATATATTTAATATATATCATATATATATATTAATATATATATATTTTACTTATCAAATATATATATATATATATATTATATATTATATATATATATATAATTATATATATATTATAATAGATATACTATATATATATATGGGTTAAATTTTATTTGATTTTTTCAGTTCAATGTTAGAATAAAGGGAGTTGTCGAGAAGATGTACAAATTGCCACTAACTTGCAGAATTTGAACCTTTTGCCTCCGATATATGGATAGAATGTTGCATATTGTAAATTGAACTACATTTCATTAATGTACCTTAGGAGTTACCGCAGGTATGTAAGTTTTAAAATAAATAATCACTTTAATTTTCAAATTATATTGTACATGCTTATATACTTTTAGAATCTAGAAGAATAGAGGAATCTATACTGATTCTAATTTTATGATTCTACAAAAAAATTAAACAAGAAAAGGTTACCCAATTTTATGCTGATCACGAGCCACTACATACCTGGAAAGTGAAGTTTTCTATGGTTGTTTGTCAAGCAATCCTTCCCCTCCCAACCATTCAAAAAAAATATTTAGTTTCTTATTATTCATTGAAATGTTTTAATTTCAGGTGATGAATTGAATTTCTTATCTGCCAGAAATAAACTCTCTAATGATGGCTCTACTACAAAAGAGGTATCAACAAATTTGTCAGAAACCGATTTTCCAGCAGAAAACTTATCAATACCTGTATCTGCATCCGAAGATCAGGAAGTAATGGATGCAGAAGAAGCAGTGAATGTAGCGGATTCACATCCGAACAGAAAGAGGAACGAACTTTTAGAATTTTCAAAAACTTACTTGTGAGAAATGCAATTTTCACTTTGTCAATAATAATGCTAGACCTCATTCAATTAGTAAAGAAAGAGTATACATAAGCTAATTTATGCCGGTTAATGCTGTAACAAATGTGCAAAGGAATTAAGCAATTCATGAATTCCATTCTCAGTGTTAGTGCTTTGTTTTGAAGAGAAATATCAATAAATCTTACAATATTTTGAATTGATAGTTTTGAATTAGACAATGACAAACACTGCTTAATAGAAGAGTCAAATGATATATTAGGTAATATTACTGATTTATGTTTAGAGTTAGAAGGGTTGCACAAATGTAGTCATCTTGCAATAGATAAAGTTGTAAAAGCATTCAGCATTAGTTGTAGTATTGACCTTGATCATATAAAAAATGACTACAGTAGAAAAAAATATTTCAGAGATAGAGGAATTATGTGCACCCCCAAAGAAATAGTGTCAAGTTAAGTTAAATATTTTAAAAGATGGTTTAGTTGTGAATGGAGAAATATTTTATGTGCATCTTTATACCTTGCATGGTGATGCCTTGGCGCTGCACCAAATACTAGGCTTAAAACAAAGGTTTTAGTCCATGGGTAGAGAAAAATTGTCATTTATGTGAGGAAGACAAAAGTAACTATAAAGCTCTTGTCAAGCACGATATGTGCAAACTAAGGCTGCCACAAGAACACAGTGAAAGAACGGAGGTAATTGAAAATCTATTTACGAATGATAAAATACAGTGGAAAGAAAAGTCACAACAGTGGGGCATTAACCATAAAACTCCTCTTGTTACTTTAAAGTATTTTTCTCCTGTATTAGATTCTCTATTTGACACAATACATGTTCTTCTAGAGGGCATTCTACCATCTAATATTCAACTTCTGCTGTCAACCCTCTCTGCTCAGGGAATACTTAACCGGGAAGCTTTAAACAAGACTATAAAAAACTTTAAATTTTGTATAAGTATTAAATCATCTGAGTATCCTAAAGCATTTTCAAGTGGATACTTTAAAGTTAAAGCAACTTCAAAATCTGTTTTAATCTTGGCTATTCATTTACCTTTTTGGTTAAAATCAATAGAAGTTAACGATAACAGTTATTTAAAATGCTTCAGAATTTTAGTAGCTATTGTTAAAATTAATTGGTCTCAAAGTATCGATTACCATTCTGTGCAGTGTGTAACTAAATTAATTGTTCAGTACATCAAACTTTTTTTTGAAATATACCCATCCGAGTCATTCACACCCAAGATGCATATGCTTGTCCACCTGGCAAATCAGTTGCTCACTCATGGCCCAGGAAGAGTAACTTCTTGTATTAGGTTTGAAGCCAAGCATTATGCTGCCAAAAGAAAACGTTTTTTTAATTTTAAAAATTTAGCATTGTCTGTTGTCAATACATTTGTGATAGATTTGACATTCCTTATTTCATGGTGATGGAAAACCCATTGATATAAATTCTTCTCCCATGTACAAAACAAGTGCTTTAAGTAATACCGGGACTGATTTAAAATTGAAAAAAATTGATTGGATGGGTTATAGCTTTTGCGTTGGAAACTTTATAATAATTGGAAAAAGGGAATTTGAACCTATTTTTGCTATGATTGATTTGATTGTGCTTAGAAATTACAAAATCTCCTTTCATGTCAAAAGGGTTGAATGTTCTTATGATATTCAATCAATGTGTTATGAAGTTTCTTCAATTAAGCATGAATTGGAAGTGCAGGAACTTACTGATCTAAATGAAAAGTATCCCTTGATATGATATTTTCATAAAGACGGTTTTCAATGTAGGCCATGGTAACTATTTGTTTCTTTTTATCACTTTCCTTTTCAATTGTGTTTGTGTTTTAGTTTCCTCATCACATACAATCCATACATTCATGTAAACATGAATCCCAATATAATCATGGCTTATTAATAAATTTAACACTACCTTTTTATTGATTTGCGTACTGGAACTTTACAAATAACATACCATTGCCTTCATAATTAGTTAGTTAGACTTTCCACTGCCAAATTTTTCGGCCCTCATTGACGGATTATCGAATAGAGCTGTGCAAAACCAGATGGTATTGTAAGAAACCTTTTATCAGAACTGATTAAAAATCAAAGTAAGTTTTTCATTCACCTAATTTTTTTATTTGAATTCACACCTCACGTATATTAACCTGTTTTAGAGAGATCTACTCCGTATAAGTTAGTATACCACCTAGGATCAGGAGGAGGTATCGAACCTACATACTGTCTTTCGACCCTGTCGCTTCTTTCATTTTTTTATGTATTTTAAATTGTTACTCTTTAAATTATGTTTTTCAGCTACTTTTAAAAATGATGTGAAGATTCAAATGTTGTATAGTTTGGCTAAAAGAAATATGAATTAGATGCAAAAAATGTCACAATGCAATTTTTTTTTTAGTCAAAATAATCTTCTTAAGTCGAAAAGCAAAGCACAACAAAACTGGAATTATAGAAAATTAGAAACGCAATTTTAGAGCTTACCCTTAAAATTCATGTGGACGAAACAGTCAAAACCAAGCAAAGAAAGGGACCCATGTTGGATACTTTCATCTTGCTGACAGTGAGAAGAAAGCAGTTCTCGTGGATGAATCAGCAAAGTAGTATGTCACTCACCCTATTATTTATTTTATACCGAATACTGGTGATATCTTCTCTCTCTCTCTCTCTCTCTCTCTCTCTCTCTCTCTCTCTCTCTCTCTCTCTCTCTCTCTCTCTCTCTCTCTCTCTCTCTCTCTCTCTCTCTCTCTCTCTCTCTCCTCTCTCTCTCTCTCTCTCTCTCTCTCTCTCTCTCTCTCTCTCTCTCTCCTCTCTCTCTCTCTTTGAATTTCAAATATATATTTTTTAAATTCATATTGTCAGAACGTTTGCTTTAATCCTGTATTGATGAAATAAATTATTATTATTTTGTAAGTTTTCTTCGGAAATCGTAAATTCTTGTGTAAGAGAAAACCTCAGTGATTTTTCCTTTCTTTAGACTGTATCAATTTTAAACAATGGCAACCTAACAACTAAAGATGGCACTGTTAATCACTAAAGATTATCGGCACAGCATGATCCCGGATGATACTTTACCTGATTATCTTTGACAGAATCGTTGTAAGTTATCTGTTGAAAAAGCCAGATATATATATATATATATATATATATATATATATATATATATATCTATATATATAAATATATATATATATATAAATATATATGAATATATATATATATATATATATATATATATATATATATATATATATATATATATATATTGGAGAATTACGAGTGAGAAGTTGGGATTAACAGAATTACAAGAAAAAAATGAAATGTGTGACTCCAAATAAATTGGCTGAATGGGGAACAAGATGACTGAACAATTCGGGACACAAATGAAGGAAGTGGCTGTGGGCAGTGGGCCAAAGAAGTATGTGCTTGTAGGTGGTAGGAATAAAGAATGCTAATAGTAATGGTGGAATGATGAGGTGGAAGCAAGATTAAAAGAAAGAAAGATGCGTGTGGCGAGTGCTGAAATGTTAACATGAGGTTTCGAAAGAAAGGTGTATGGAGGTATATAAGGAGGAAAAGAAGAGAACAAAAAGTGTATGCGCTTGAGTTGAAGAAACGAGAATGAGCAGTTTGGTTGGAGAAACATACAGTAATGTAGAAGAAGGTTACCTCAATCGAAAAGGAAAGCCCCCAATACCATCCCTCGTATCCTAGCTTAAATGCGAAACTGTCATTTATTTATTTATTTATTTATTTACTTATTTTACTGTGTTAGACCTTGCGTAGAGTAACTTGTTTTTTGATGTATAGTTATGGGGAGCAATTCCAGAATTAATTGAATTGAATGATTATGAATGCTGAACTATATTCCTTTCTTTTTTCTCTTTATTTCAGCTGTGTTATGAAATAGGTCTAAAGCTAGGCAGCAATATTTCTAGTTTACTTTCAACCTCCAGGAAAACGTTGAAAAAACTTCAAAAGGTACCTAATCCTAAAATAAACAGCATCGAAGAACTTATAAATTTCCTTTCTCAAGGAGCAGAAAATAAATTGCTAAGTGATAGAAAAGTAACAAACTTTACTGGTCCCTATGCCGAGCGGGACAATCAAAATCGTATTTGTATACATGTTCCACAAGAAAAAAGTTACAATTTCCAATTGTTCTACACTTCGGTGTATAATTATACTTTTAGGAATATATTTTATATTAGATTTGACCTACCCACAAGACTTCTGGTCATACTTGGTTTTATCCAAAGTATTTTTGACTGGAAGTTCTTCCAATCTCAGTATCGTTCAATTTAAAAAATTATAGACCGCTTAGGGATTTAAATGAATCCGTTTATATATATATATATATATATATATATATAGCATAGCATAGCAGTAAAGAAGATATATATATAAAGATATATATATATATATATACATATATATATATATATATATATATATATATATATATATATATATATATTGATTAGATTGGAAATTTCATTATATTTATTTTTTACTTTTTTCCTCTGCTTATTTAGGAAAATCATGTCTTACAACCTCGGTATTTTTTTTTGTAATGATAGTACTTGTATTTTTAAAACTTTAAAGATGTAATGAGTATTAATAAATATCTATATCATTATTATTTTGGAACTAGATGTAGTTCTTTTCATGGATTTAGTACTTTTGTAAATTTTACTTATATATATATATATAGAATGTATATATATATACATATATATATATATATATATATATATTATATATATATATATATATATATATATATATATTATATATATATATATATATATATATATATATATATATAGTATATATATTAGGATTTAAATGATAATATTTTAGTTCTTTTAATGTTTTTTTCCTGTTGCTTTTATAGGGAAAACGCGTCTTACCACTTTTTGAAATATCATTTATTTTTGATAATGATAGCACTGCAATTTTTTTTTTTTTACTTTATGATTTAATGAGTAGTAATAAATATCTATCACATATTCAGAACTCTGTGCCTTTTCGTGGATTAAGTAATTTGTAATTATTGTTTATATATACATATGATATATATATATAGCAGCAGTGAGTAGTATAGTATAAATTATATATATTTTTATATATATGTTTTTATATGTATATATATATATATATATATATATATATATATATATATATATTTGTGGAATACAAGCTCTTTTCCGCTCTTTATTTTTATATATAAGGGTTTAATTTCATATACATTTATATATATATATATATATATATATATATATATATATATATATATATAGGTATATATATATATATATATTAAAGGGTACGAAAATACAAAGCGTTTCACGATGTTGCGAATTAAACACCCATCTGAATTGAAACGAAGTATACTG
>JABUQX010064175.1:7500-39251 GCA_015478945.1 Trachelipus rathkii | reverse complement strand
CATGTCTGGATTATTTAATAAATCTAATTTTATTCTAGATTCTTTTAATAATGCATCCCAAGATAGTCATGGAGAAATAAAATAATGAACAGGATCAAATTTATGAGCATCAAAACAAGTAGTTCTAAAATTTTTAAACACACAAGACAATAATAATATATCTGGTTTTAATTATAACATGTAATAATCTTTGAAAGCTTTGTAATTAAAGTTTGTTCATATATTATTTGCTTGGTTGTAGTCTGCATTTGATATATCTTCATTGTTCAAAATGTTATAAAATTTGTTTTTATAGGTAAATTTTTATGATTAAATTTTAAAATATCATCCATACAGTCATAGAAATAAACACCCTTCTTTCTTAATAGTATAAATTGATCATCTTTAGAATATTTTAACAAGTTTATTAATTTTCATTAGCAAGATTTGATGCCAATTTAGCTAGAGGAGAAGACAGGAATCTAAAACAATCAACAGAATAGCTGGTGCTGTTCTTCAAAATGCGAAGTTAGTGAACATTTAAACCTTGAAATATACAAAGGAAAAGAAGCATCAAAGACCTTTGCATAATAATTAATTTCTGAAACGAAATCATTATATGATTTATTAAAAATAAACAAACTAATGAGAGTTACTGATGTTGAGAAAAACATAAAACTGCTAGCCTATGCTATTGTACGTGATAAATTATTTACAAAAGAAGATTATAAAATGAGAGATCATTCTCATTTAACGGGATAATATTGAGGTCCTGCTCACAGAACTTGTAATTTGAAAATCGGAATTGTAAAATTTGCTCCTATAAGTATGCACAATTTATTCAAATAAGATGTTCATATATTTTAATTAATTGGTTTTAATTTTTAATTTCTTTCATATTCATCTATTTTTATAGTTGAACTAAAACTTATATAAGTTTCACCGGTTTGAAGAATTGTTTTTAATTAATTCACCATCTACTAAGGCAAAATCTCTGTCAAATAAGTGAGCATCTTATTTGGATAAATTGTGCATTCTTATAGGTACAAATTTTGGATTTCTGATTTTCAAATTACAAGTTCTATGAGCAGGACCTCGATATTTTTCCGTTCAATGTGAATGATCTTTCATTTTAAACAAAGGATTTTTCACATAATATAGTAATATTGATTAGCATTTTTACGTTTTTCTCAACATCAGATAGTCTCATTAGTTTACTTGCTTTTAATAAACATATACGTGACCTTTCGTTTTTAGGTCGAGTGGCAGGGTGCGGAATTTTTTTTTAAAAAAATTACTCATAAATTGTCAAACAAAAAAAAAAAAATCAAAAATCAAAGACTGTAAAAATATATACTTATATGATATATAATATATTATATATATATATATATATATATATATATATATATATTATATATATATATATATATATATTATATTATAGTATATTATATATTATATATATACTTTATTATATATATATTTATATATATAACTTTAAAGATAGTGTGAAGTGAATTAAACAAAAAAATATTAAGACTGGTAAGTTATGAGACACAAAATAAAAATTCTAATTGCATATCTTCCGATTTACCCCTTGCCACTTAGCTATTCTACATATTATATATATATATATATATATATATACTTATATTATATAGTCTATATATATATTAGTCTAATATATTATATATATATTATATATATTATATCAACTGCACGCTAGCTTTTTCGGGGATTACAAATAGTTTAAAGGACTATATTTTATCTTTAGTTATTTTTAGTTATGTTAGATGTAATAAATTCTAAAGTAATAAAAAAAATTAAGAACGCGGCAAATTTTTTAAATAGCCCGCCTGCCAGCCACTTAATTAATAGGATTTCCATGAAAAAAGACTCGGTATTAGTATATATATAATATATAGTATATATATAATATTATATATTATTATATATAGTGTTATATATATATATAATATTATATATATATATATTATATATAATATTATATATATTAGTATTATTATAATTGTTAGCAGCCATTTTCGAGAGAGAGAGAGGAGAGGAAGGAGAGGAAGAGAGAGAGAGGAGAAGAGAGCAACGAAGAGAGAGAGAGAGAGGATCAGAAGCGCGATACGAGATGAGAGGAGAGAGAAGAGAGAATTTTTTATCTTTTAATTTCACACCCGATGCCTCGCTTCAATGCGCCTTCAATATTCATTCAAATTCTCCTTTTTAACACAGGTCGACATCTGGATTCAGTTTGGTCACACTGTAACGCTGCTTGAGCCTCATTTGTTAGGCTGTTAACTTGAGAACTTTTCGAGGGGCGAAAATAAATTGAGATAATTTTGGCCCCAGTTTTCGAGGGGTCTTCATTTACGAATGCATGTTTCTCAGATCCTTTGCGAATAGACAAAAAGTTCAAAATTTTATATATATATTATATATATATATAAATATATATATATATTATATATAATAGTTATATATATATATATATTTACGTTTATATATTAATATAAAAATATACTAATATATACTAATAATATATATATACTATGCCTGATATATATTATATATTATAATTATATATATATACTATTATATATTACATATATAGCTTATATATATATTATATATATATATTATAGTATAATATATATATATAGGTGTACCGGACTATATTATTAATATATATATATATATATGATATATATATATATATATATATATAATATTAATATAGATATAGTATATATAATTATATATATATATTATATATATATATATAATTATATATATATATATAACCATATTTACTATATATATAACTATATATTATATATATATAGTAGGATATGATATATATATATCATATATATATATTATATCGTTATATATATATATATAATATATATTTATATTATATATATATATTAATTATATAATATTATATATATACTTATAGTATATATATATAATATATTATATATATATATATATATATTATATATATTATACCGTAATTATATATATATTATATCTATACTATTATATATATTTAGTTATATATAATAATATATAATATATATATATATATTATTATATATATATATATATATCATAGTATATTATATAGTGAAATGTTTTGGAGACCTCACATCACATGGCGGTTGCTAAAATGGCCTCAAAACAGCTTCTGGGAATATTGTTCAGATTGCGTGAATTTTATTCTTCTGCTAGATACTCAAGTTATATAAAGGTCTTATTCGCCCCTCTATGTATTGTTCCCACATTTGGGTGGATACGGTTCCACCCTCCTTTTGGATGAGTTAAACTAAGGCTGAGGCTTATAAACTGTCCATACTCTCTACTCCCTTGACCCTTTTCCTTGCGTTCTTGAACGTAGTGCCTATCTCTTTGTTCTATAGGTATTACCAACGGCAGGCTGCTCGACAGAAATTTGACACCTCTGCCTCGGATTCCTCCACCACTTGGCGTCCACCTACATAACAGCAAGAGAGGGGTGCTGTTCTCACAAGAAATGTGTGGAACTTTGGAGATCATGCACTCACTCCGCTGTCGGAGGGTACCTCCTTTCCTAGACCATATTTGGTTGTGATACTCCGTTGGAACTCTCGATCATTATGTCCTTCCGAATCTTTAAATTTCCATTAAGCTTTTTTGTGAAGGGGCTTTCAATTTTGAATTTCTCCGTGCATATAACTGTTTCAAACTATGAATTTCTCAAATCTCGATCTTCATCATTGTTTGGAGAACAAGTTATATCAATCGACGATGAACATGTCCTCTCCTTCTTAACCTAGGACTGGACGATTTCTTATGTTATGGAATCATCAGGCATAAACTCAACAAGAATATTGAATGAAATTAATCTGAGTTTCCTGAAGTTTAGCCGTGTCTTTATCATATGCCACCTTGAATTATTGCCACTGATTTCATCATTCCATTGTTTCATTTCAATCTCACTTCTCTATAACTACGGTTAAGCAAATATTCGCTATCGGTTTTCTGCCCTTACTATCAGAAACTTTCTTTTGCAATTACTTGGGAACATGGATCATAAAGTATAGTATGAGGATACTTGGACATCCCTTTAATTATTTTTCCTTTTATAAATCCTATTGAATTTATTACGCGATTCAATGAATGGAGTACTGATGACTATGATTACTATTAAATAGCCCAGGCACCTCTGTCCGTTCACTACAATCTGCATTGTATTCTCAGGCGCTGACATCGATGGAGCATGAACTTGGAATGTCATCCGCGCGACTCCGTACCTTTTGATGTACATTTTTGATTAAATGCATTAAATCATCAATAATTTAATTAAATTGTTAACCAATTACACTGTCCGATTGGTTTGGACGTTGTGTCACTATCATGAACTAAGTTTCCTGATTTATGTGAAGACAATTTTTATTTACCACATTTTCATGGTCTTACGCATCTTCATCATATTAATTTCAGCTTTATTTGATCGGTGGTTTTAGTGACATCGGTTGTGTCGTTGTCTGAATTGGTTTGATCATTAACTTGCTGAACACCTATGTCTCGGAGACCTAGCGCTCCTGGGATATTTCCCAATGTTTAAAGATGGTGTATGCATCTTTATAAACATAAACCCTCCTGTAACAACAGGTAGGTCTTCCTGAATCCAAATATCCTTGCTTCTTTTGTCTCTCCTAAGGGTGTTGTCTATTAGAAGTATTTTTCTAATTTTTCCTATGAACCAAATTGTTTTTCAAATTTTCTTTATTCTCAGTTACGCCATTACACCCTGTACACGAAGTACGGATACGTCAAAGCCATTTATAGAACATTTTCTTAAACTACGGATCGGGAATGTTTGACGATTGAATTATCCTGACATACAATGGTTATAACGGGAATTGATTTACCATCGACATGCAACATGCCGTCTTACACTTTTGCTAAAAAAACAACAACAAACAAAAATACAACATAAACATATTACAACAAATTTAGGCAACACACATACAAAAATAAAAACTTCTTTTGATTAAAAACAATAAACAATGATACACAGTAAAAGCTAGAAATGATAGATACACTTACTCCCTCGATACCAGTATTTTTTAAAATAAAATTTCTAATATTGTATCTAATCAAACGATAACTATAAAAATACATAGCTGTTCTGGATACCAATTCAATATTTATATCAAATTCCCATAAAATTTAGGAAAAAAAAAAAAAACAAAAAAAAAAAACAACCCAAAAAAAACTGAAATAAAAAAAAAAAAAAAAAAAATAAAAAAAAAAATAACAGTGATCGGTCTCTTTGGGAAAAAAAGTTGCACAACAAAATTTTTTACTCATCAAACTATAATAGAAAAAGTAAGACTTGAGAACGAAAAAATGAAAACAGAGTAATTATAAGCTAAAAAAATATTACAACACGCAAAGTTACATATACAGATAGCACAGATTAGAGTAATTCAAGTCTCCTTTATAAGGATACAAAGGTTCATCATTACCCTTCATAGCAAAAAAGATTTAATAAAAAATAAGCACAGCGAAAGCATGATCTACTCCATAATCTCGAGAGTCACTGATATACTCATCTATAGATCTAAAGATCCTTGGAAAAAAAGAAACAAAAAGAAAAAAAAGAGACAAAGTATAACCAAAGTCACAAGAGAGTACAAGAGAACAATATAAAACAATATATAAATTAAGAAAGGATATAAATATAAATATAGAGATATATATGATATCTGAATATATATAATCAAGATTACAGAGAGTAGTAAACGGGACCAGATAATAATGAAATACTGATATAAGAAGCTATGGAATATCATTAACTATATAGAAAAATACAAAAATCCTCCAGAGTAATATTAATTGAGTAAGAGGGGCTTCTTTAGCTATGGAAATCATTAGCTAAAGATTGCGGCAGGCACTTGCATATATATTACTGACAGAGCACGTTCCAGTTTAGAACGGCACTGAAATTAGAGAGGCCATTTAAAACTGCCGATTCAAATTAGAAGATTTCGCAATAAACTCTCGAAACGAAATAAAAGAGATAAAAGCGAGTCAATTATAATCCATTGAAATATCACACAAACGTGACCATATATACAAAAGATACATAAAAGAAAAATTTAGGAAATCAAGATGGGAATACATGTTGATATGGACGGAAGATTATAGGCACAGCGTATGCGTTCTAATTCCCGGAAGTTTCCGATTGTACTTCCGGACTCCATATATGTTTATCTAATAAAAAGAGAATTTAAAGATATTACATAATACATATGTGATATATGAAGATACAAGACAATTACATATTCAGACATTACACATACAAATATACTGAGCATTGAGCATATATCTTTCAGGCTACTACATATAGCAGCCATATCCAATTCTATTAATAAGCTATTCCTCTTTCTTTAATAAAGTGTCGACAGCATCTTATAGAACACTAAAAAAATAGTTAACACTTAAATCTTTAGCTATCTGGCCCAGATTGATAGATATATATGATTGAAAAAGCATGAATAGGAGCCTCGAAACTATAAAAGAAATTAAGAGATGTGAAATGAGTAAGCCAAAAAAAAAGAATAAGAAGATATATGAGAATATATATGATAAAAGATATATAATAAAAAAAAAAAAAAAAAAAAAAAAAAAAAAAAAAAAAAAAAAAAAAAAAAAAAAGAAAAAAGAGAAAACAAAAAAAAAAAAAAAAAAAAAAAAAAAAAAAAAAAAAAAAAAAAAAAAAAAAAAAAAAAAAAAAGAAAAAAAAAAAAAAAAAAAAAAAAAATTAAAAAAAAAAGAAAAAAAAAAAAAGAAGACAATAGAAAATCTGGACAGGCTCCATAAAAAAAGTGTGTCGAAGAATTATATCGAATAGAGGAACACGAACTCCGGGTACCAGTTCACAATAAAATAATTTCTGTGACTCTAGAGGATTAAACTTTGATAGATTATAAGAGAATTCTTGACTGAATAAGTTAAGTCCAAAGCTTTAAATAGAGAATTTATCTACTGATCTGGAAACTGTACAGGTTTGCAGAAATAATATCAAGAGAATAACTGAGAGTTTTAAAAATGCTACTAGAACAAAAAAGAAAAAATCAGAAAATACGTTCAAAAAATGAAAATATTTTGAGCAACATGACAAAGTAAATTGAGACGAAACGAAAAACCACAAAAAAAAAAAAACACTATAAAACACTTAAATAAATATTAATAATATAAATTATAAAAATAAACAAAAAACAAGAGAGAAAAAAAGTAAATCAAAAATATCAAACTCCTCAACCCTCACCATCTACCTCAAAACTCTCACACGTCCCTCCTCCTCGACACTCGCTCACCGCTCGCTCACACTCTCTCTTCAATTTACCCCTCTCTCACCATGCCCTCTCTCACACCGTCTCCGCTCCTCTCCTCCACTCTCTCATCCCTCATACCTCTCCACCATACTCATCCTCTCTCACTCATTACATCAACCAATCCCTCACCTCCACACCATCCTCTCATACACTCACTCTCACCCACCCCTACTACTCATCTAACGCAATCGCTACCCGCCTCTCACCTCTCTCCCCATACCACTCTCCCTACATCTCCTCTCCCTCACTCTCGGCGCGTTCTCCTCCTCCACTCATCACACACTCTCATATCTCCCTCTCACGCCTCTACCGCACCAACACCTCCTCCTCTCACTTCATACTGGTTACCCTCCCCTCCCTACTTTAACATAGACTCTCTCCTACCTTTGAACATTAGACCTTTCTTTAATTGTCAGGTTACTTTTAACTTCAACCCTCTCCCCCCCCTACCCCAATTATTTAATACTACATCTCCACATTTTATTCCATGAAAGTAATCCCCTCCTATACTCCTCACCCCCCCCCTCCTCACCTCCACTCACTACCTACTCACCCCTACTCCCTCACCTCCACCACTACCTCACCCCTCAACTACCCCCCCCTCCTCCCCCCCCTCACCCTCCTCCCCCCCCCCCTCCAATCTGCACCCCCCCCCTCACCCCTCCCCCCTCACTCACCCCCCCCCCCCCTACTCTCCCCATTTCCCTCTCTCCCCTCTCCCCCTTCTCTCCCTCTCCACAACCCCTCCCACGCCACTCCACCTCTTCCCACTCCCTCACCCCACTCACCTCCCCCCCCCCTCACACACATCATATACCCTACCCCCCTACCATACGCACTCATATCTATCCGCCCCCCCATCCCTCACCTAATCTCGCCCCCCGCCTCCTCCCTCATATGGGCCCCCCTCCTCCTCCCGGCCCCGGGCGCAACCCCCCGTACGGGCCTCCTCCTCTCCTGCTCTCTCTCTCCTCTCGCCAACCTCTTTCTCATTCTCTCTCACACTACCTCTTTCTCTCACTCTCCCCATCTCTCTCTCTCCCTCCCCTCTCCCCCTCTCTCCCCCCCCCCCCCCCCCCCTTCCCCCCTCCTTCCCCCCCCCCCCCCCCCCCCCTCCCCCCTCCTCCACCACCCTCTCCCCTCCCCCCTCCCTCCTCATCCCGCCCCCCCCCTCCCTCCCCCCCTCCCCCCCCACCCACTACCCCCCCGCTCACTCCCTCATCACCCTCACCCCCCCCTTCCCCCCCCCCTCCGCTCCTCTCTCCCTCCCCCTCTCACTCTCCCTCTCCTCCCCTCCCCCCCCTCACCGCCTCCACCCCCCCTCTACCCCCTCTCCTACCCCTCCTCTCCCTCCCTCTCCCTCCCAAATCCGTGTCTCGCGCGCGTCCTCCCCCTCTCCCCCCCTCCCGCACTCCCTCCCTCTCGCCCCCCGCCCTCTCTACCTCTATCTCCCCCACTCGCTCCCACAGCTTTCCGCTCACACTTCACCTCCATTGCGTCACCTCTTTCATCTCTCCGCTTCCCCCCCCCCCCGCCCCCCCCCACCCTCTACTCCCCCCTCCTTCACCCCCCCCCCCCCCCCCCCCCCCCCCCCCCCGCTCCGCACCTCACCACTCAACGGCCTGCTTCTCCACTCTGCCTTCACCCCCCCGCCACGGCTAGCCTTCGGCAGCACTGTCCTGTCTCCTTCGCCTGCCAACCCTCTCCCCTCCCCCCCACCATCCACACCACGCGCGACGCAACCGCCCCCCCACCCCCACCCCTCCCCTCAAGGGGGAGCCCCCCCCCTCCCCCCCCCCCCCCACCCCCTTCCAACTCCTCAACCCCCCCACTGATCTGAAATCACACACACTCTCTATCCTTCGCCTGCTGACACTCTTCCTCTCCAACCATCTCCCTGCTCCACTCTCTCTCCTCTTATCCCACGCTCAAACACTCATCCGACCCGGCAGCACACCGTATCCTCCACCCCTCGTGCTCCCTTTCGCCTCTCAAGAATTCCCTCACTCGCTCCTCGCTCATCCCTCTCTCTACAACCACCCCACCCTCACGCCCCCTGCGCCCCACACGCCCCCCACCCCTACTCCCCCGACCCAAGACGCCTCTCCCCTCCCTCCCTCACCCCTCCCCCCCGCCACCCCCCCTCCTCCTCCCACCCCCTCTCCCCCTCCATCGATCTGCTGCTCCACACCTCTTCTGCGCCGCGCCCTCTCCTCGCATCACCTATCCCTCCGTCCTCTCCCTGCCACCCCCCTCGGCCCCCTCAAGCACCAAAATTATCCACCCTCCCCACGCCCCCCCCTCTCGCGCCCCCCACCCCCCACTGCGCCCCCCCCCTCGCCCCCCCCCGCCCCCCCCCCCCCCCCCTCTCCCCCCACCCCACCGTCCACCCCCCCCCCCGCCCCCCCTCCTCCCCCACTCTCCCTCCTGAAACTCTCCCCCTCCCCCTCCTCCTCTTCCCCCCTCCCCTCCTCTCCCCCCCCCTCCTCTCCCCCCCCCCCCCCCTTCCACCCCCCCCCCCTCCACCACCCCCCCCCCCCCTCGCTCCTCCCCCTCTCCCCCTCCCTCCCCCCCCTCTCCCACCTGCTCATTCACACAACTCTCCCACCACCTCCCTCTCCCCCCCCCCCGCCTCCCGACACTACCATCACACACACACCCCCTCTCCCCCCCCCCCCCCCCCCCCCCCCGCCCGCTCTCCGCCCCCCTCCCCCCCCTCCCCCCTCTCGCCCCCTCCGCTCCTCGCCCCCCCACCACCCTCGCCCCCCCCCCGCCCCCCCCCTCCCCCCCCCCCCCCCCCCCCCCCCCCCCCCCTCTCGCCCCCACCCCCCTCACCCCCTCACCCCCTCACCCCCTCCCTCTCTCTGCCCTCCTGGTCACCTCAACAACAACCCGAACCCCCTCCCCCCCCCTACCTCCCCCCTCCCAGCCCCACCTCTCCTCCCCTCCCTCGCCTCCCCAGACCTCGCTACCCCGCCCCACTCACCCCCCACCCCCACTCACACCCCTCCCCACCCCCCCCCCCCCCCCGCCCCCCCGCGCCGCCCCCGCCCCCCCCCTCCCCCCTTCTCAATCCGCCCCCCCCCGCCCCCCCCGCCGCCCGCCCCCCCCTGTCGCCCCCCCCCTCTCACCGCTCCCCCCCTCCCCCAGCCCCTACTTACCCCTCTCTCGCCGCCCCCCCTTCCCCAGCGCCTTCATACCTCCCTCCCTCTCCTGCCCCAATATGTTCTCCAAAACTAAAGTAATGAAATTGGAGATCGACGGTTCAATGTCACCCGAAAAAAACTTTTAAATATTTTAAAAACCGATAGAAGGTAAAAATAATATGCAGTCTCTATTTAAAGGATTTTTTAAAAGAGTCTTAGGAATTGTTTGTTTAATAAGATTGTTTCCACTACCCATGCACGCGTACTCATAAAAGCATCCTAGCCTCAGGAGGTTCATAAAGTTCTAATTCTACTGAGGAATTTCTTCAGAGTCTCTCGCACTATTTTGTACCGTTAACTTCGATCTCTTCATTTTCATCGTCAATTGGAGCTAGCCATATTTCGGACACAATACAACATCTCCTTTCCTTGCATGTTGCAGCAGTTAGAATAGAGAAAATTAACTAACGTCATTAGAAAATTAACCAAAAAAAAAATTGAACTCACTTATAAAGATCTGAATATAACAATGGCCCAATATTAATTGGTGAAGTACAATATCTCACTTTTTAATTTCTGGAAAGGATATCATCATTATAGGGAACAGACCGAATCAGATGAGAAAATCGAGTATTACAGACCACACTTGCCTATAAAAATCGATCTCCACATTTATTCCAGCTCAGTTGCACAGCGCTATCAAAGCCTATTCTCACTCTGGTCACCTACATACCATACTACTATACAAGTTAGAAATGTACGTTTTGAGTACCCTTACGGATGCCATGTTTAAACGTGGCTCAACGGTCGAAACTGATTTTCCCAAAGAAAGATTAAATGGGGTATGTTTCTTGACTAGGACATCTTTCACGGGCGGAGACCGTTTTGTTTTTTACATTTCTTTCTTGTATTAAAAGATATTATATTGAAAATGATGTTGGTCAAAAGAAGAAAAAAGAAATTTTTAATATCCGTCGCCTATTTTCATTTTATTGATCCAATACCACTATTATAATATAAAACCTTCATACAGAGTTCGATCACTTCAGTTCTGAAATAAATATTCGTCTTCGTACGAATTATGAGAATTGATTATCTAGCAACAAGGGAATACCGGAGATTATCTTTTCTTTATTATTGCAAAACTTGGAAGAAAATGGCTACGCTCTTTATCTGAAAACCTTCGTAATCTGGAACTTTTCAGATAAATATATATTTTATTTTGATAATTCTTATACTACTATATCCTAAACCAATAAGTACTAAAATCGTATCTATTACACTAGTACATACTATCATGATGTAAAAATAGCCTTCTATATACTGTATAGTATTATAACTTATTTCGCTTGAAGTAACATATACCTATATGAATGTGTGCCGCAACCTAAACTATTCTCGCCATTCTCAACTAGGCGCTCCAAGTTGAGATACAACCCGTTATCAATGTATTATACAATGCTATATAGTATAAAGACTAAGCTCCATTTAATATCTACACCAATAATTAACATATATTCTATTGAAGACTTCTAGCTTATAAGATGATAAGTTTAGTATACTCTATGGTAATAGTGCTTCCGCTTATAGTTATTGATAATTTGAATGAAGCGATAATTACTGAGCCTTAGTAATATTTTATTAGTCATATACTATAGTTCACTTTATATTAAAATTAAAGACGGCCTACCCTGAGGACGACAAAGTCACTGCACGTGCCTGGATTTACTATAGTATACTTTATAATATATGTTGTATATATATATATATATACATAATAATATAGACTTTATATATATAGTTACATTATATAACCTATATATTACATATATATATAAAACGATTTTTGTCTGGCTCCCCCCGAAAACGCCACTGTATATTAGTAATATATTTATATATATTATATTTATATATACTATTATAACTTATTATAAGTATTTATATTATATAAATATAATAGTTATATATCATATATTATATATATATATAACGAATATATAATAAGTACTACATGGTTTATATATATAATAATTATATAATATTAATATATATAATGAACTATATACTATCAGATGTGATAATAAAATAATGGATAAGGATTATTTAGTATTTGAAAGGAAATTAGATTGGCTTATTTACTAATTTACGTGCATAGCTGCAGGTGGTATCTCTCTTATTTTATTTAATATTCTCTCTCTCTCTCTTCTCTCTCTCTCTTCTCTCTCTCTTCTCTCTCTCTCTCTCTCGTGCTCTCTCTCTACTCTCTCGCTCTTCTTCTCTCTCTTACTTTAAAAATACTTTTGAGTGTTTGTTACTTTCTCCAATTTCTTACTAAGTCTTTTCTTGACGCAAACTCTCAAATTAGAAAAAAGGTTGAGATTAGGAGATTATTTATCTCAAAATAATTTGGATTTATAAATTGTTTGAACAGATTACTGAAAGATTGCTTCTCTAAAGTTCAGTGGATGAAAATTCAGAAGTAACGTTACCAATACTACTTAACTTAATATAACTTTTGAAGTTTGATCGACGCCTCCCAGACACTCTGACTATACGAAATTCCACAATATATCATTATTTCAAGTTAAATTAGCCATTCTGCCTTTCGCACCATCAGTATTTAGACGTATTTGTATTTAATAATAATAATAAATAAATAATTAATAATAAATAATAATAATAATAATAATTAATAATAATAAGAATAATAATAATACATAATTGAATAAGTTTTTAATAATGGTAATATAGGGCCCAATTTTATCAATTCCTTTAAAACTTTTTTAATAAATAAAACTCCCAGAGAACATTTAAAAAAGGCCCCTAATAATACTTATTCAGTACTTATACGGTATTATATAGTAATATAGTAATTCAATTTATAAATTATATATATAGTAATCTATATAAAATTTACTCTATATATATATATACTTATTACTTATAATATATATATATATATAGTGCCGTATAATATTTATATTTAGATATATATATACTACTATATACTGATAAAGCGTAGTGGCCAATATACTATATCAATACTAGTATAATTAGATTTAGTACATGATCGTATATATATTTATTGCTTATATTATTATTATAATATATATATCTAATAGTAATTGTACCATATACTATCATATAATATATTATTAGATCTATTATTTCTATATATTACATATATATGATAAAGGAGCCACTATATGGAGTTTCCTACATCTCGTGTATCCTTGCTACAAAACTAACATTTCAATAATTGCCTCATATTTTATCGGCCTCATTCTCACTTAAATATAGAGTGTGACCAGAGGATAAGAAAGATGATAACCGATGAAAATGCAGAAGGATTTCGCTCCTGTGAAATCTCATGTATTCTCTCGCTCGTTATTAACTTTAGCAAAGAGCTCCGGGTAATATTACCTCCTCAATTTCTTTCAATAAATCACTTGTGCTATAGCGCCATTGCAGACTTATAAAATAAACCAAAGAAATTGTGGGACCATTTACTATATCAAATATGATACCATCTCGCAATAAATTAGTAGATATGAATATAACTTTGTCATTACACACGTGATTTATGTTAGAAAGTCCCCTCATATAAATTCGAAAGGTTCTCTACAGCTATTAAGATTAACAACAGATAATAGCGGCTGTTTAATATACACAATAATAAGACTACGAAATAAGAACCATATGAAATGGACCTTTTATTCAGGTACGTAGGAACACACAATTATATAAATGATTTAGACTATGGAACCAGTGATATAAAAAAAAAAAAATTGAAAATAAGACAGAGCTGTGTTCCTCATTTATTTATTTCCTTTATATTCGTTTGCTAAATCCTATAACATTTATTACTAATGTTTATTAATTTAATTCATCATTAAGACTAAATCTGTGTTTTTATATAAAATGTTTTATCAAATTTTAGTTAGCATAAAGAGTTTATTAATTATAATTATATAATATCTACTGCAATTAGAATGGTGCAAGAGGGGGAAAATTTAGAGAAGTAAGCAGGCAAATTGCAGACAATTATATAAATAATATTATAAATCAGTCTATTAATATAATATAATATATATATAATATATAAACTAAAAGTTATATAAATAATATGATTATAATATGTATTATATATATAATATCTATATACGTTTAAATAGATAGTATATATATTATACATACTATATATATTATATATTAATATTATTATATATTAATAGTATTATTTATATATATATATATAATATATGATATATATATATATATTAATATTACTATATATGGTAGAATAGTAGTAATTGAAACAATAGAAAATAAAATAGGACCAACTTTATTTAAGAATCTGTTAATTACGTCCATAGACAAAGGTTATAAATATAAAGTTTCGAAGGAAAAGGAAGTATATTATAAAATAATGGAAGGGGTTAGTCTCGGGTGGTTCCCCGTCCCTCATACAAGATCATATAGCAATAAAATTTGATAAACAAATAACTAATATATTACATTTCGTACTAAACTAAAATTCATGTGTGATTTTCTCATGTAAGTGTCTAGGCTCTGACGGCCGACTTACTTACCCCATGCAATTTCGCCCGTACGAATATGTGGTGCTCGTCCCGAGTAACTACACTGAGTCAAAGTATATTAATATATACCTCAAGGAATATTTCAACTAATGAGAATATCATGAACTTATTGATATGTTGTGAATTGTTAAATAAAAAATAAAATAAATTTATTATTTGTAATACTATAGTATATTATATATTTATATGAAGATAATTATAAATAATGTATTACTAAATATTTATTACTGAGGTAGCTTTATTTTGCCCCAATAAATTTAAAGGCTGTGGCTTTATCTTGAGTCTTGATCACATTAATTTAATTAATAGTTTTGTTTTAAGAGATATCTCTACCTATACAGTCTTATAGGAAGAAAATTTAAAACAATTAATATTATTACTAGAAAGGAAAAGGAATCTTTATTGCTGTGCCTAAACAACTGTATGATCCCTATAATTCGATAATGTAGACACATTTCTTGCCCATGAAGCCATATTTTGTACCTGCAAAACATAGATCTAGTCATGACATAAAATCAAAAGACTTGGAGCCGGGAGACCTTCTTAGTGTGATTAGAAACAATGATTGAATTGTGCGGAGCGTAGCAACAAAAGTCAATAAGTCTGTCCTGACCTGATAGTCAGCACGTTGATAACTTCAACTCAAATACCACACCTCTCACAACCTATATACCGAGAGCCTACCCACATGGAACCATCAAATGTCGCGTTCCTCTAGGGGTCTCGACTAAGAGAACAGATATAAAGAACAACACAGTTATTTTATCGTCTACTCGTAACTAAACATCCCGTTGTAAAAATATACATATAAGAAGGGCTACTGAGTTTCCGTCGATTTGTTGACCTCGGAAACGAAGTAAAGTAAGAGGAAGTTATATTGTTATAACACATCTACCTTAAGTAATGAGAAACATCTAGCCTTTTGAAAGGCGTTATGTTAATTTTTTCCTCAGCCGCCTATCTATATATTCATCCGTTGGGTAACAGATATTCAGTGGTCCATAGTGCCACATTTAATGATTAACACAATTTAAACATCTCATATAAATTACTCACACAATACTCACTTCTTTTCTTTGCCTTTGGACCTTTGCCAACAAAATCCTAGGGTCTCCAAATTATTCTTACTCTCATAAACTAGTATATATTGTCTGACATTCCTTTGAAATAGTCTCTCTTTAAAAGTAATTTCTGCTAACTAATTCAATTGAATATGTAATCTTTTAGTCTATCTGCATCGGTGCGATATGTGACTCAATCACTAAAGATTATTATAGGTTTCCCATTCACAAAATCAGATATTGAGCTACTAAAAAAATCAAATGAGGGGAAAAGGATATATGCGAAAAAAACGTTTAGAAATTAAAGTTTTGTGCAAGACAGTATTGAAGGTTTTTATTGTGTCTAGTGTTGAAGCTAAAAATTCAGAGAAATGCGGAAGAGCAGAGGACAATGTTCAGTGATGAGGGAAAGATGCTCCTGGTGGCGGAACGACTGCTGGGGCTTGATAATATATAACTGATTATTTTTACTAATTAATTTTTTTTGTGGGAATCGTAGTAGTGGGCATGTGTGCATGAATAAATTATGTAATGCATGGGATGGTATTTCATCTTGAGATACTACGGTAAATAATTGGTAGGTTTTAAAAGATCGCTTTCCTTGAATTACCTAATTCGCAAGAAGGTCTTAATGGAATTTGAAATTAGGCATATTTGATGCTAGTGGCTGTTGGACTGGGACAGGTGTCCTCGATAGAGAGGCCCATGTGGCTTTTTTACTTCTCTATATTGCTAAATCTGAGTTAATTATTAGAAGAATAGTTTTTCGAATATTATATATATATATAATATAATGATATATATATTATATATATATATATACTAATTATATATATATACTATTATATATATATAATATATATATTATAGTATATATATATATATATATATATATATATATTATATATATATATTTATTATAAATATATAACCAAAAAAATTTAAAACTATATATGGTATATAAATTATAAAAAAGTATTAAAAAATTACCTTCAAAACAGTTAGACCTTACCGTTCTAACCTACTCTGTCTTTGGGAGAGATCAGGACCGTGATTCTTTTTATTTCTTTAAGGTAGGTTTTCAGATAAATATCAGCCACTAATAATGCTAAATGTCTCTTTTCTTTTTAAGTTTAATTTCAATGTTACAAATATTGTTTTTGCGAACGTTTAGGAAAACGTTAAAATTTTAATACAAAGGTTAATAAATTTTTTTTATTAAACTATAGATTTATATAATATATATAATATATATATATTATATATATATAATATATATATATTATTATATTATATAGATATATATCATATATATATATAATATATATAATAATAATATATAAGTATTCTGTATAATATATTATATATATTATATAATTAATATATTATATTTATATTATATATTATTTTATATTATTATATATATATATATATATATATATATAAAATATTTATATACCGATATAATTATATAATATATAATATATATATTATATATATATATATAGATATATATATATAATATATATATTATAATAATATATATATATATATATAATAATAATATATTAATTACCTCGGTATATATTATACCAGGCGATGGGAAAGTCGAGAAAAAAAATAACTCGACGCCCCGACTCGACTCCAGAGTCGATATTTTTTACAAAAACAACCGACTCCCCGAACTCCCAGAGCCTCGAATTGTTTGGAAAACAACCCGAACTCCCGGAACTCCCGACCACAGTCTAATAATGAGATAGTAACGCAAAAGTGAAAAAAAAAAAAAAAAAAAAACACCTTACTTGCATGGTGCTTCTGGATGTAAGTTGAACGCGCTATATAGTTAGAAACCAACGAAGGACGAACATCAGTACATGAGATTGTGAAGGAAGAGGAGAACAGGACAAAAACGTTTAACGTGGATTGGAACATAACTAATATATTGTTATATTATAAATATATATAGATATAATATATATAGATATATATATATATAATAATATATATATATATAATATATATATATTAGATATATATTACTATTATATATTATTTTATAAATTATATATAATAATATATAATATATATATTATTAGATTGTGTTTTTACGCTTGGGTCAGTTTTGAAATTTTTTTTTTGTTTTTGCTTTTTAAATATTGGCTACTATAAATATGTGGATACCAACAATGAAAAGTTCAGTCACGGTAAACGGACCATTGCATTAAAAATATATTAGGACCAGGTTACGTTTTTACGGATCCGTAACTTTTAAATTTTGTTGTTTTTTGTTTTTTTTTTGTTTTAACTAAAGACAAATACCCAAGGCGTAAACCGTGCAAGAAGGGTATAATGAAGCAAGAAGATGGCAGGAAGGATCGGGGGTCTCCGGGCCCTTCCGGGGGGAACGACAGGGTAGGAGGTAGGACTATTTTCCCCCCCCCTCCGGGAGTGTCTCCGGGAAAACCCCCGCTCTTTGGGTATCTTTGTGGGTGTCGCGGGGGATTCCTCCGCCCCTACATTAATGGGTATTAAAATCGTCCCCCCCTCTACTCCCCGTCAACTTAAAATGCTCTTTCTTAAAATTTTGTATACAGTACTATTGCTTTTATTTTTTTTTGTATTGTATTATTTTTTTTACATATTTGTAATTAACTTTATACTCGCTGATTTCAAATATGTAATTTGCTTTATCTGTAAGTTAAATGATTTTCCTTTTGAAGAGTATTGTTATTTGGTTAAAAAAAATATTTTTGTGTTAAAACAAACTTGTTGTTGGGGGTGTTTTACATTTTTGTAAGAATCCCCTTGTATGATGATTTATTGGGTATTGTAAGTGTTTTTCTGTAGAGGGGGGGGGGGCGGGGGGGGGGGAGTGTCGACTTTTCGAGATATTTCATTTTAAAACAATATTTAAACAAAAATGTGATTTTTTAAAAAATTTATTTAAAAATACTTCGAAACTTTGAATCAGTCCGTTAGCCACTGAAATCTACAGACAAGAATAATACGAAGTATATTAAAAAAAAAAAAAAAAAAGAAGATTGGAGAGAATTTACAACTGGCTGTAAAACAGGAAGTAAGGCGCTATATATATATAGGGTAGTAGTAGTAGTATAGGTATTTGATAGTAGTATTATAGTAGTATATAGTAATGTATATATATAATGGTAAATATTAATATACTATATATATATAATTATACATGGGCGTCGCCAGCTTCCCAGCTAGGGGGGGGCAGCTTATTCGAATTTTATTGCTCTTAGTTTGTATTTCAGTAAATATAATGATATATATATATAATATATAGTATATATATGAATATGTATATATATATATTATTATTATAGTATAGAATATAGTATAAATATATATATATATATTATACTGTAGATATATAGTATATTATATATATATTAGTATATAGTATATATATAGTGAATATATATATATATTAATATATAGATATATATATAATAATATATTAGATATATATATAATATATATATATATATATATTATATATTATTATATATATATATATATAATATTTATTATAATTAATATTATATATTATATATTATAATATATAATTATATTATATATATAATATATATATATAATATATATATAAATATATATATATAATATATTTAAATATTTATAACATAATAAGATAAGAAGACATAAAAACTAGTAACATACTGAACTACCAATAAATGATTAACATTATAAAAGATGGAATTATGTGTTTTTTATTTAAAACGGAAGGGTAGAAATATCAATACAATATGAAATGATGGCGGAAAATTACAGTACTAGAGCGAGTTGCAAAATTGAGTGAGTTAAGTGAAAAAAAAAAGTTAATTTTCCTTTGGGTTCAACGTAAATTTATCAACTACTGATTGTGAATAAAAATAATCATAATGTCAAAAAACAACAATTTTTCTGTGTTACAACACCCATCATAGCCAGTTCCGTTAACCACTCGCTTCCCATAGTACTTCGCAGCCAAAGTCTTGATCCCTTTCGGCAGAAGTTACTGAAAGACTGTTCTTACTTGTTACTGGTTTGGTGCATGGCTGGGCGAAGCGCGCGAAGTAGTAATCATTTAAAGCCTTTCGTCGACGGAAAGAAATTTTCAGTCTCCTTTAAGGACTTGGGAAGATTTACAAGTGATTTTAGTTCTTCGCTACCCTCAGGTTTTCTTTTCCTTCCAAATTTTGTACCAAAGTTCTAGCTCTTCTTCTTTTCCTTCTAATAAAATAAAAACATAGAAAAAAAATAAAAGCTTGGTGTCTTTTCCTTAAATCATCGATTTTAGAGTAATCCATGTGGAAGATGGAGATATTCAATGCATAAGCAGGTTGATATTTTTTTAGTAGAACGTAATTACAAAAGAAGAGATTATAGAATCCAGTATACGATTATTAATGATTTTCCAGAACTCCGTGGGTATGATTTGTTTTGCGGATGTTTGCTTCCGGGCGTGCTTGCTATCCTACCAAAATATCCGTGTATATTCAGGAGATCAAGTCCATGTGGTTGCTCAGCATATGTTGATTAGCGCCTTCTTTCTAAAACACTTCAATCGGTGATTTTTTCTTCATCTTTATGACCTATGACTCCTAACCATTTCCACAATATGATGAATGTGCATGTGCTGCGAGGTTTTGACCATATCCAAGGTCTTGGATTGGAGATCATTTACAACCTGCTCGTAACATTCGCAGGATACTGCGCGATTCAATATCATAAGCCATGTAATGGGAATGAAGACTACATGCAACGCTGAATGCAACTTGAAAAAGCGGCTTTTTCTTACTATGCTGTTATTTCCTTCAATGAAAGGATTTCTAATGCTTGCGTCATTCGTACAAAAGTGCTCCTTAAACCACTCTGATGCACTTGGGTTGTTCAGACCAATCTGGTCTTGCATAGGCTTGGGATGTTTTGGCATTAATTTTCTTCTCAACGACCGACGCGCTGAACAAAAAAAAACTAATAATTTTTCCTCTAGTTCCCACAGTATTGCAAATTTCTGGGGTATGGTTTCAAAAATCAAATATATCGAACAATAATTTTTTTTATTGAAAGCAATAAAAAACAATGCTCTTTTTTACACTTTTTTCCGCAATATTGCTTGGTTAACTCTTTCTTTGCCAGCATCTTAGAACAGCCATCGAAACCCAAGCCCACGCAATCTCGGGATCCAGTTCTTTGTCAGGAACAAAATCGTCAATTGCTTCGCAATTGTATTTTGAACGTCAAGCCTTTCCAATTCTACAAAGGCCAATTAAATTCCTCTTTGACTCATCGACTCGTCTTTGTCGAAATAGCGCAACAACCCTATGGATTAATTGTTCCTTTCCCGCCAGAGAGAAATATCAAGTTTTTCATCTAGTAGCTACGCGATGCGCGCACGCCTTCCTTTACCTTACATTAACCGAGATGCTTTCCTGTCCTTTATAGATAGTACCACAAAGAAGAGAAATGATCCTCAGTCTGAAATCTGAAGCTGATTGGTTGTGCAGCATTTTTCTTCCCTCTTTTCAAAAATTTTTTCAATGCTGATCTCACGGCCATCATCTATTAGCAAGCGTGCACAAATCTTTGCCAACGACTCCCTCATGCATGAGCTTACCGACAGCGTTATAATCCGGCGCGGGTACCCAGGAAAATGCCACACTGAAATTAATTATTAGAGATAATTTTTTATTTTCTTCTATGGATTTTCTGAGAAATGCTGTAATTAATTTGATGTTCTACCGGCATCGTTCTATTAGGACAATCTTGCCAGCTTCAAACAGCAGTTTTTTTATTGCCACCTCTGTTTGTGGTGTGTTTATGACTGTCCCTTACAAACCGCAATGAACATCTTTATATTATAGTGAAAGGTTTCTTATTATTAAAGAGCCTAGGACTCCTCTGACCGAGCTTTAATTTGGTGGAAATAAAATAAAAAACTTGAAAATTGCTCCCTTTAGGCGCCTGGAATATGTTAGCCCAAGGTGATATGTCTCCAACCAATTATCATCAATTGAATTTCCTCTCCTTTTTTTTAATGGTGGCAACGGGCAGGTACAGCCATTCTTCCCCAAAAAAATATAGGTCTTAAGTGGAATCCAAAACTCTTTCAGTAACTGTTTCTTTTTCTCAAGTCGAAATTCAATAGAATGAATGTCCAACGTATCACCAATGGTCATTTCCAAATAAAGCTGTGAATCAATTCTACTGAACGTAGACTTCCGAAATTCCGGGACCCATATATCCTTGACTCGTCACTGCGGCCTGCAGGTGTGAGTTCTTCATCATGCGAAATTTGCGAAGTAGTATAGGAGGGATTGCCTCTTGTCTATTTTAGTTGACTTATTGGTATCTTTTTCGTTTTCACCGCTACCATTTCCATTTTTATCTGAGTTCTTCCCTTTCAAATTTACTGCAAAACAATAGTATATATTATATACTATATTATACTTATATATATATATATTATATACATATAATATATATATTATATATATATACTATAATATAATATTAGATATATATAAATATAATATAAGATATATATATAGTATATAATATATATATATATATATATATATTATATTATATATTATATAATAAATATATATATATATATATAATATATATATATATATAAATATATTTATATATACACTATATATATATATATATATATATTATATATATTATGTCCCCTGCTCATTACTGTAAACCTCTGCCACATATGGTCATATAGACTAATAAATTTTACTAACATGGAAAATGTTAACAGGAAAAAATTTTAAAAGATTATCAAGCAAACTATGTTTGAAAAAACCCCAACTAATTTTCTGCTTTTTGTTAATAAATTTTTTTTTAAATGAAAAAGTAGCCTAACCTCAATTATATAGAACAGTAAGATGATCATATGGTCTACAAAATTCCTACCTTTTTAAAAGTAAATAACCAACAAAATTTTATTATCACACTTTAAAGTTTTTTAAAACGTCACAAAGCCAATGGAATTTCCTAAAATATCCAGGATCTTGATGAAATTGAAAAATTGTAAAATAAGCTTTACACTGATGGGCGCGGTGTTGTGGTGAATTATAGACGCGACAAAGTGGCTCCGGAGTGAAATTTCAAGCTTACTTTGAAACCTTAAAACACCTTAATTAAAGAAATTGAGAAAAAATCCGGGGCTGAACACAAAATCTAGCAATTATAATATACATATTAACATTGAAAAACAGTCCAATAGATGAATACACAACCCACAATTCTTGATCAAAACAAATTAAAAAGAGAAAAGACGCACAATATAAATCAATGAGTGAGAACGACCCCGTTATCGGCAAGAGGAAAAAATGTGAGGGGAAAAGGGAGAAGAAGGAAAAAGAGGAAAGAAGGAGGGGAAAAACAAAATAATAAAAGATAGGGAGAACGAGAGGAAAAACAGATGAAGGCAGAGAGCTCCACAAAAGAAAGGTGGAAAGAATAAATTACTGAACCCCGAATCTCTGCAGACAGCACTCCCTGTTCGCGATTTATACTCCAATAATATATAACATCTGTAATAATTACTACCAACGCAAGAATTACGACTATATATATCTACAATCCCTAGTCAAATATTATAGATAATCTATTATACTTATATAAATACAGAAATCAATACAGACTTACAAATCACATTCACTAATAATACCACTCTTCCTACAAGTTAAAACAACAACCAATAATACACACATCTACGTATTAACCTAAAACGGCCACCCCGCCGAGCACACGAGCACGTAACATACGACACATGTATTCAAAACAAACTTCGCACGCCGGTATTAGAGTTAATAACACTCTACTAAGGGAGGGGGCAAGCGCTCTGCCCCCCCTGCCCCCCCGACGACGTCCCCATGACCTACTAAAAAGCAAATAACATAATTAACAAATACTTTATACTTCAAAGAAGATCTTAAATAGGTAATAGCAACAATATATATATATACGTACTACTACCATATATACATAATCTTATATATAACATATATCACTAGGTAACGTATAGATAATCCCATTATATCCAATATATATCATTAAACGCCAAAATATATGATCCCATTTAATAAACATCACATGAATTTTCCATTAACACTCCAATTAATTATCATGATTGGACCGATCCATCAAGTAGAACGCGGAGGTAATCATGAAACCAGAGGATCGCCGAAATGAGAAAGGATCCAGAAAATCGTTAAAGAAGAAGGAAGATCACCTGCGAAATCATGAATCTCTCTAACACTATATCCGAACAAAAGAAACGAAGGAAATACACTGGCGTAATAACTAGCATCTCGGACTAAAGGAAGTATCTGACCATTTGCCTGCTTAGACCACGAACGAGATAGACTTTTCCTCACTATGACATGATTTCAAGGTCACTAAACATTCATCTAACTACTTTTAAAAGGAAACTTTATTTTACCCATCTCGACCAACATGCGTTCTAATAAATGCAAAATTCACTGCTACCATCTTAATTCAATTTACGACCACTTTCATTAAAATCGGGAGAGGACTACCAAAATTTTCATCTTATTTTCTTCCGCTAGAGTTTGAATAATAAATAAAAATATAATAAAAAAAAAGAGGAATTTAAAAACTTAAAAATCATATAAAAGGTGACTAAGTTGCTTTTCATGAAACAAGACTGTAAATCATAGAAGAAAATTGGTTTCAAATCTCCTTCCCTCCCTTAGTGCCAAGGCGGGTCTGAAAAACCCCCTTCTACCATATTACTCTTTTCGTGAAAAAATTTACAATAGTAATATAATTAATCCATCACCTCAACACCCAAACTACCACCTTGCAACCACTGCAGGTAAATGCTTCTATGTCAACAATCTTAATACAATAAATACCTATCATAACTATATATATAGGTTAATAGTAATATATAATAATAATATACAATACATAATTGAAATATATAAAATTATATCATATTAAATATATATACGCCTATACGTAATACATATATATATCTACCTTCTGCCCCGTATCATAACATGGAGTCTATTTCTTATTTAATTACTTCTTTATACCAAAGTATTCCAATACTATCGTTAAGAATTTAATACATCCAACTTATTTATTAATTTATTCATTAGTTAAATATGCAAACATATCCCCTTGCTCCTGCATCAAATATAAAATATGAAATAATAGGCCTCCCAAGTACTTATTTGTTAACATTCTGTTTATGAACGAAAATATCGAATTATACGACCGCAGCCGGATTTTTCATGAAACTTATCAGGAAATGTTAATATGATCTGTGCCAAAAAAAATAAAAAAAATATCTGTAAAACAAACAAAAAAAAAAAAACGTAAAATCGAGCCTGAAAAAAAAAGTCACAGTCATAATATACAAAGGCTATCATCCACAAATTCTCATCAATCTATTCACACAAACGCCCACAAAGCAAATTCGCCCCACATACATTCAACGTCTAACGTCCGATCCACAGACTACTGACTATACTCGCAGAATCAAAAATGCCTTCTCAAAAAAAAAACAACAAAAAAATCTGAACACATCAAAGTACACATAACTATCGTACACAATTTCGAATCACAGTGCCCTTTAGCCACAACCCATAAACCACATCGACCTAAGCCTACTCGTTTAAGATGAAAGTCAAAATAAACTTAATTGCAATCCTCTTTACAACAATTCTTAAGCGCAGGTACTCGATATTGATAGTTTAATCAGTAGACTGCGACGCTGTACCGCTACAATACGAGTGACAGTTGCGGGTTCACTCAAAATACTACCACTCACTCACAACTACACGTTAGATATTTAAGAATACCTGTTTCTTCATTTACAGATTTGATTAAACTCAAAAATTGATCATATACTATTTCCTTCAATTACATTTTTCGACTATTTTTTGTAATTGTCTTTAGCTCACCCAACTATCACTTAAAAAACTCACGTGGACACTTTCCAGACAGATGGAACATTATAAATCTAACCTAACTACTATAATAATACGCCCACACGATGTATTTCTTTCTGATAAACAAACGACGAGGACAACACTGTACATTGTTAACTATGTTTATTCTTATTTTTCCTTCTATACAATAAAAAATGATACCCCTAAATCCTGCTCAACCTAGGCCCTAATTGGACGTCCGTTTTTATGAAATCAAGTAGGGTTCTAGCATGGAGGAAAAATTGACACCCAAATTTGCCATATTTTTTGAAACTTTTTAATATAAATTCAAAAAAAAAAAAATTAAAAAAAACAAAAAAAAACATGATACAATATGTTTTTAATCATAAAAAACATAAATAAACTGATAACAAAAAAAAAAAGTTATACTTGTTACTAAATCAATATTTGTTCTAAATTTGCTTTTGCCATTGATAGGACAAGCTGCGTTATCTGACCCAATTCTGAAGCTCACTTCTTCTTTTTCATAAGCTTCTGGAAAATGAAGAAATATTAAAGCAATTCGATAACTATCATAATAAAAAAATTAATAAACTTTATGAGAATTGGGTCAACTAACAAAATTATTGCATAGAATCCCTCTCTATTAATTTTCCAATTCATAGCAGCACAATATCTAATCCAAAAAGAGATACTCGAAAAAAACACTCCAACATCACCCCGCCAAGGCAAGGTCTATGACACTTTCAAAATCACAGACCAGTCCTCCTAATTAAAGCTATGCTTCTACTTACAACTTTATAGTGCAAAAAAAATATTCCCGCCAAATACGAATCTTGACGTCCTCCTAAATGTGTAAGGACATTTATGAATGGATATTTCCAGCTCTTGACTTAGCAGATACTCATATTTATATATTCCAGATGATTGTCCCGAACTCCTCTCTACCATCCAATGCAGAAAATGCAACCATAGAATAAAATATCAGAATCATCAGAACAAATTTGGAACACCAAAACCCGTGATAATTTTCGTGTAGTCACTCATCCAATCAAAAAAATTACGATACATTTATTTTTCATCCGTTATAGGCTGAAATAAACATTGAAAAAAAAAAAAAAAAAAAAGAATTATGACAAATAATTTTAATAATACATTATCTCCTAGAATAATAATAAATAATAATTTCACACCCGTCCAACTCCATATAAAACATCCAACCAAATCATATGCAACTTTATAAACGGCGGTAGTACGGCCTAATGTAACAACGCACACGTTTAAACTTACAATTCGTTATATGACAAAAAAGAATATTTACAATTATAAATATATAATCAAAACCTAATAAGAAAGAAGCAAGTGCAATTCACCACAAGTATCATACACAGCTCTTCGATAAAACAGACAACCAAACACAAACAAAATGAACAAGACAAACAAGCTAAGAAAATAGAAGACAGAAAGAGAAGTAAGGAAGCAAGAAGAAAAGAAACGAAGTAAGATAAGACAAAAGAAGCGAGGAAGACACAATAAGCCCTAAGACCAGGAATCACTAATCATAATACAAGAAAAGCTAACACCACAGAGAGAAGGAAGAAGAAGAAGAACGAAGAAAGAAGAAGAAGAAGAAGAAGAAGCGAAGACGAAGAAGAAGAAAAGAAGAAGAGAAAGAAGAAGAAGAAGAAAGTGAAAAGAAGAAGCTTAATCACATAACCGCCAAACCTAACAGTACTCTGAGCACAGACATATGCATGCATGAGACCAGAATCCATAGACGCCCCAGCAGTCATCACCAAGGATCATCCCACAAACCTCACCCACACTGTCACAGCTCACAAGAACGATTGAGCAACAAAGAAGATTCCTACTGAAGAAACAGCCAAAAACCAGAAGACCCAAGAAAGACAGTACAGAACGATGAATGCACGAGACGAAGAATGTACAGAACCGCGAAAGCAAGAAGCAACCAAGAGAACGAAAGACTAAGAAGCTAAGTAAAGAAAAGCAAGACAAGTAATCAAACTCAAAGAAAGACAAAGCAAGAACCAAGACGAAGAGAGAACGAAGAAGAACAGAGAAGCAAGAGAAGAAAGAAGAAGAAAAGAACGAAATGAAGGAAGAATAACATAAAATAATAATACATAATCATCAATAAATAAATCCAATACACTAAGAATAATAATTTTTAATACAATAATAATAAATAATTAATCAAAAAACAATCATAAATTAATAATAATAAAATAAGAATCAAATACTAATCAATAATAATAATAAACATAATAATAAAATACATAAAATAATACATTAAAAATAATCAATATCACATATAATAAAGTATAATATAATATATAATTGCATATACAATCTATTATGATTATGAAGAGTTTTATTATTTTACATATTTAATATCATTTTAAATATATTATTATTATAATTCAAAGTATCATTTTTATTATATTTTTATTACTTTAGAATAATAATAATAAATAATAATTAATTAATAAAAAAATTAATAATCCAAATAATAATAATAATAATAAATAATAATAATTTCTAATATACATCAAAGTCTAGATTAACTACGTGTTCTGTTGAGCATGTTATGCTGTCAAACTCATACCATTATTAATTAAATCTTACTTAAACTACTCCATCTATTGATTTTTAACCTAGTAGGATTAAAATATCTATTATCTTAATTAATGTGATCATACTCTGATCTCACTTATTATTTGTAAAATTCTGAATTGATGTCCAATGTCACTGCTTTCGGACTGCCGAGGCTGACTCATATAGTAGCTATATCTACTAATATCAGCATATCTACTTATATAATCCATAATATATATATTCTAGATATATATATATCTATATACTATATATTTTATCATATAATATAATAAAGAATTATATATTATATATAAATTATATTATATATAGGCGCTGATTCCGCCCAACAACCAAGTTAAAACCCACACTAATCATCTCATGAACATCCCTATCAATTCTGTTACTAACATACAATCCTACAAACACGCACCCTCACCGCGTAAGGCGTAAAAAAAGCAAACACGGCAAATACATTGCTGGCCAATACTGGTTCAATTTTACTGCGGGCAATAATTGTTAACCATAAAAAATACAAAACAACCCACACTTTCCGCTTTATATTTACACACTCCACCGACAACAAACAACAACAAACCAAAAAAAAAAAAAAAAAATAAAATAAAAAAAATAATCCTCAACCAACAACATCTCATCGACAACTATATGCCACTATACAGTATCACGGCTACAAAGCGAACTACAATTCCCATAGTAATCTCATACAAAATATCTCAACCAAAACACCCAATTAAACCATCACACACACAAATTATAAAAAGCAAATTGGACAATTTCACACAATTACACTGAAACCCAGTTAATATAATTGGGAAAAAATAAGAAGCAATCTCTCTCTACATCCATCAAAATTATCACCAAAGTAACAAAAAATATCTAATCTACACGTATGTAAGGAATACAGGAAAATCTACAACCTCTCTTACTCCAGAAAACTGCTTATTAATCAAACAAAGAAACACTAAAAGACAACGCCGATCCATACAACAAAACTAAAATAAAAATTAACAATCTAAACGTCAAATTATCACACTAATAGCAACAAATAAATTAAATATATTCAAAATATAACACATGCAGTAGAATATGTCTAATCCAAAAGATAAATGAACTTGGTAGGTCATAAAACAAAACTAATATCTTGAGTTAAACTGTGGAATAAACCACAAAGCAACAATTTAATATCCTTACACAACATTACTCAAATGTCTTTTATAGGCCAACACAATACATAAACCAATAAGCCATAAACCAATATATTTAACACAGGCCGGCTTTAAACACAAATCATTACCTCCTTCACTAACGAAAAAACAAAATGAGACATCAGATCATTTAAAAATTTCTTGCCTATAGGAAGAAACAACATTTCAAACACCCACCTTAAATAATTAATTCCCACTGTCATAACATGCCTATCTGAATAATATAATAAATCATGAAATTCGATTTTGTCTTCCCAGTATGTAAGAAATCAATAATATATCTAAATTAAAAAAAAAAAAAGAAAAAAAAAGAAGCAAACAAGGTGTTCTTTTACCTCCCAATCTCCCTTCTTTCTATTTTCAATATGGTTTCAGAAAGATCTATTCACCCCCAAAATACAACCATTTATAAAATCACCAGACTTCGAAATAGAATTAAAAAAAATAAAAATCTCTGAAAACAAATAAAGGATCTCAACAAACCACCCTATCATAGAACCATACTCACAGCATTTGAAATAAGGAAAACCATTGAAACAGCTCCAAGACATTTCTATATATAAATGATTTTTAACTCCCCTATCTCCAACAACTATAAAAAGTGGATATCTAGTCTTTTAGCTGGTCACACAGCCCAAATCCACTCAAAAAATCACCATACATAAAACAATTATTCGGAGAAACAAAGTCCTCCAAAGAATCAAAATATTTATGTCAATGATACATTCATCATCATCACACGCAATATCCATCAATACTCACCGTCAACGCAAACGTACAAAATTACCTTCAACCATTAGAAAGATGACTAAATTTCAACAAAATGCCGCAGCTTCCCCAGAAATTCTAAGCATCAACATTCCATGCAATAAACCTCCAAAGATACATAATTTTTATCACACTCGAAGCAACTTCACTTTCTCATTCCACATTCACCACATAAGAAGCTCAGCAAAATGGGGTAAATATATTATTTACACTCTTCCAAAATGAATTCAGCAATGAGAGAGCCATCCTCACCTCAGGATTTAAAAGTTAATAAGACCCACACCAAATTATGCATATCTTCAGGATAGTACCATGCCACAAACAATTCTGCAACTTTCAGAAACTCCAAAAATTTCAAAATACATCTCTCCGATCTATAACTGGCTGCACTAAAACCACCCTAACTCATCACCTGCACGAAAAGGAAAAAATCCTCTATTAAATATACCACCTGGATGTCCTAGCACATAGTTCGATGCTAAAAGTAAACCCTTTGCACCACTGTCATAATATCCTCCAAAACAACACAAGGAACCAACAAAGATCCCTATTATCATCCCCAGCCTTATATTACAGCATCATTTTTAACACTATTCCTCACTCTTCAGTCAACACCACACAAAATAATCACATTAACTCAACTGATAAGCATAATAATTTTAACATTTCTCACCAAAATACATTTTCCACACACATCTACCCAACAAATCCACCCCCAACCAAAATTCAAATCATACTTGTTGGACTAAAATCGTGTCTCGACCCAGGCATATAATAATCAATCAAGCAAATATCTCATACAAAGACACCACGTTAAAAACATGCTTAAAATGGTTATTTCTTAAAGAGCACCTAATCCTGAAAAGCCCCATTATTACAGTACAACAAACACACTTTCAAATTACTTCTTTGAGATATTTGTAGTTGAATGCTGCAGACGTGGCAGGTTTCCTAAATGCAACGTGAACCACAACTCTCATCAAAAA
>JABUQX010064175.1:0-2500 GCA_015478945.1 Trachelipus rathkii | reverse complement strand
AGGGCACCCTCCACTCATCTCCATTCTCCACCATTCTAACACCATTTCCTGCCATCCCCACCTCGAATTCTTTCATAACCCCATCCATATACAAATTGAATAACCAAGGAGACATAACACAACCCTGTCTCACTCCGCTATTAATCCTAAACCAATCACCATTGACACCATTTATTCTTACACACGCTTCACTATCGTCATACATACTTTTGATTCCATTCAGAAGCTACCACCAACACCATATATCACTAATACCTGCCATAAAGCTTCCCTATTAACTCTATCATACGCCTGTTGCAAATCCATAAAACCTAAATATAATTTATTCTTCTTCTCCATTTTCTCAATCATTTGTTTTAATGTAAAGATTTGATCCACACATCCTCTACCACACCTAAACGCACCTTGTTCTTCACCAATCAGTCCTTCAGTCACTCGACGCAGTCTTTCGACCAAAATGCCAGCATATACCTTCCCTACAACACTCAATAAACTTATTCCCCTATAATTTTACAGTTCCCCTTTTCTCCCTTACCCTTATACAAGGGTACTATTACCGCTCTCCTCCAATCCCTTGGAACTATACCCTCCATAAACGCTTTATTACACAACTTCCAAATCCAATCAATCACCATCACCGCCTCCGTTCTTGATCATTTCACCAGTAATTTCATCTATGCCTGCAGATTTACCATTCTTCAACTTTCTCACTCTACCCATTACCTCCTCCTTACTAATAACCTCATCCCCAAAATACCTATTCCTTCTTGTACCATCAAACCCACACACATTCACTAACACCTCATCATTACTGTTAATATTGTGCAGATTTTCGAAGTGTTCTTTCCACACTCCCCTCACATCCATTTCATCAGTTACAAAAGCACCATCCCTATTCATTATTCTAAGCAGATTCCCCTTATTCTCATTCTTAACCTTCCGCGCTTCTTCCAGAAGAGCTTCCTATTCCCTTGTATGTCCTCATTCATCCTCCTTCCAAACTGTTCATTTACCTCTTTTTTCTCCTACGTATGCATCTTTTAGTCTTCTTTTTACTCCTTATATAATTCCAAACACCTTTCTTTTGAAACTTCTCACATTGGCTTTTAGTACATTCAACCACAGCTTTTTTACCTTTAACCGCTTTCATCACCTCTTCATTCCACCATTCGCTGTTAACATTCTTACTTCCTACTTTAGCACATCCACACACTTCCTTTGCACTACTAACAATTACTTCCTTCATTTGCCCCCAGATTTGTTCAGTTGTTTAGTATAAGCTTGTTCACATTCTATAGATTTACTAGCGAGCGCTCTTATATACTTATCCTTTTTTTTCCTTAACTTCTCACTCTTAATTTTACCTACTTCCTTTCAGTATCACCTTCCTCTCCATCCAAGCCCCCACTAACTTAATTTTACATAGAACAACATAATGATCCGATAATCCCTTTCCTAAACCCCTCACTGATTTAACATCCAACACATACTTCAACATCTCCTTCTTCACCAACACAAAATCAATCCCACCACACTGCTCATTTCGATACCATCTCTACCTACACCAACTCTAGTATACTTATGGATACTCTTGTGTTTAAAGAAAGTATTACTTACACACATACCTCTCTCTTCACATAAAATCAATCACCTTCCTACCATTCTCATTTTTCTCCCGCCACCCCAAAACCACCTGTTATACCATCCCTTTTTGATCACCTATCCAGCAAATCCAGGTCCCCCCACACTATCTATCTGAAGCTCTCCCCACCCCATCCAAAACATCTTTCAGATTATCCAAAAAATCGTACTCTCTTCAACGTTTCCCTCAGATGGACCATACGTCACAACCACACATACCTTGACCTTTTAAAACTTAAATTTTAACCATTAAATTCTAGGACTCCCACACACAAAGTCTACCCTTGGCTTTTGCCTGGTTACTCGTAAAGAGTTGCGCTCTTTCTCCTGCAGATATATTTCCACCAGCACACCATTTCTTTCTATCGTTTCTTTTTCCTTTCATCTTTGTTTCCGGTCACAGCAGGCAAATCAAATTTGCCCTTTCTAAATCATCCATCACCTCTCTCCTCTTCTCACTCCAACATTTATTCCTCTGACATTCCACATGTACCCATACGATTCATACAATTTAGCCGAAAATTAGGAACGTCGTTTACGGCGATCACGACCATCTTCGAGGCATGCATCAGCATTCCTAGCAAGAGATAGAGGTGGTAGTGGGCAACCAACCCAACTACCACCGCCCCTTAGTCGACTTCTACGACACGCAGGACATACGATGTGGGCAATTCTTTCTCCCCCGCACACAGGGATATAGTAGTAGGGATGTCTGGAAGGTGTTATCTAGAAAGTGGGATTATTGTACTTTAATCATATGTATATGATATGTGGATAAATGGTGATTAGTAATATGTGTTGCCTGGAGGATGAGCGTGTAAAGAATATGACACGCAAAGAGAAAGACGCACCATTAAAA
>JABUQX010064174.1:15000-21979 GCA_015478945.1 Trachelipus rathkii | reverse complement strand
GATTTTGTTCCATATAAAATGAAACAAACTTTACCAAGTTCAAAACCAAGATGGTGGAACAATGAAATTAGAGATTCTTTAAATAATAGAAATAGGGCTTATAAACTTTGGAAGTCTTCTCCCTCAGTAGAAAATAATAATAATAATTACAAAGTTTGGCGTCGAAACTGCAAAAGACTAATTAGATGCTATAAAAGAAACTATGAAATTAATATTGCCCGGGAGAGTAAAATTAATCCTAAAAAGTTTTACAATTACGTCAATAATAAAAGTTCCATTAAGGAATCAATTGGACCACTACTGGAAAATAACGGAAACCTAAAGTCGAACAATGCCGATGTGGCAAACATTTTAAATAATTTTTTCTCCTCAGTATTTACGAAAGAAAATGTAGATAATGTTCCTAACATGAAAGACGTACGGGATTTTCATGCAGATAGTATTTTAGATACATTTGAAATTTTAGAAGAGGAAGTTGCTTTCCAAATTGATAAGCTATTAATAAATAAGTCACCTGGACCAGATGAATTTTACCTGAATATAAGAAATTTGAAAGATATATTAGTAAAACCTCTGACGATGCTTTTCAATAAGTCTTTACAAGAAGGGTTAGTACCTCATAATTTCAAACTTGCAAATATTACTCCTATTTTCAAAAAAGGAGATCGTAAGCTCCCGAATAATCTACAACAAATAGCATTACTTCTAGTAGTTGGCAAAATTTTGGAAGCATTACTAACTAATAGAATTAGTTGAACATCTTCAAGATCATGGATTGCTCAAAAATTCCCAACACGGTTTTAGAAGAAATAGATCATGCTTAACAAATTTACTAGAATTCTTTAATGTGGTTATTAACGATGTAGATAACTATAAATCTTTTGACTCACTGCAATAGACATAAATAAAGCATTTGATACCGTCATTCATCAAAGATTATTGGAAAAGCTTAGAGCTCAAGGTATTCGAGGAAGACTTTTAAATTGGATTAAAAATTGGTTATCGGACCGACGACAACGAGTCGTTATCAATGGTGAATGCTCAGATTAGGGGAATGTTATTAGTGGTGTACCCCAAGGATCGGTCCTGGATCCAATACTGTTCATTATATATATGTAAATGACATAGATGATAATATTTTAGGCAATCTTTCGAAATTTGCGGATGATACGAAACTTGGAAATCTCATAAATTGTGAGAAAATTATTCAATTACTCCAAAAGCGATTTGAATAAGATTGCAAGGTGATCAAAAACATGGCAAATGAAATTTAATACCGATAAATGTAAGGTTTTTACATTTTGGGAATAGGACCAACAAATATGATTACATAATAGATGACTCGGTTATCAAGTTGTCAATGAGGAAAAGGATCTAGAGGTATTAATTAATAAGGATTTAAAGTTTGAGAAACCATGTGCTGAAGCTGTTAAGAAAGCGAATTAAACTCTAGGCTTTATTCCAGAAACCGAACATAGATCTAAAAATATAATAGCTCTTCTCTATAAAACGTTAGTTAGACCTCATCTGGAATACGCAGTACAGTTATGGAGTTCATTCCTTAAAAATTCATAAAAAATATGAAAAATTCAGAGAAGGGCAACTAAATTAAAACCGAAATTGAGAGGTAATTCATGCGGAACCACGACTACGCAAAATTAGACTATTACATTCTTTGTAGAAACAAAAGTTGAGACGAAAATGAATAGAAGCTTTCAAAATACTAAATAAATTTGACAAAATCGATTACACGCAATTCTTTAAATATGAATTTAATGATGTAACACGAAATATTGGACATAAACTTTGTTCATAAACGATTTCAACCATATAGCAAAGAATTTTTTCACTTACGTGTACATTTAGAAGTGGAATAGTCTCTCTTATGAAATAGTGACCAGCGACAACATCGATTTATCAAGAAAAAGTTAGATAAACACTTTAAGGAAATTGGTCTGTGAACTTCAACTCATACCGAATCTTACTTTATTAAAACCGTTAGAATTAGATAAGGTGAAATCAAACGAACTATTGAGATCATTTGGTAAATGTTAAAAGTACATCTTAAAAGAATTTGGGCGCCGAACTTATATTGAACAGTTTTAATGTTTACCCCTTAGAGGTAAATTTACCACAAATGTTTACCGCTGTTCTAGCGCTCTAAGTCGGTGGTCGCATTGATCACACTATCATCTTAATTTGTAATAACAGCTTTGATGTTCACCGCTTAGAGGGTTATTTCTAACGTTCTAGACGGTGACATCATCGATTCACAGTATCTAATATTTTGTATTAACAATTTTGATGTTCACCACTTAGAGGGTTATTTCTAACGTTTCTAAGTCGGGGACCTCATACGATCACACTATCCGTCTTAATTTGTAATAACAGTTTTGATGTCCACCCTTAGAGGGTTATTTTTAACATTCTAAGCCGGTGACATCATCGATCACACTACAATAATATTTTGTAATAACAGTTTTGGGGTTCACCGTTTAGAGGGTTAATTATAACGTTCTAAGCCGGTGACCCCATCTTCCTTTCAGGACTAGCCTTGAGTGGACTGTAAAGTCTTTGCTGGTCGGTGTTCTGTATTCTGTAGTTCTTCTTTCTAATTTTCTTCTTCGCTTCTTCTTCTTCTGCTATTATTATTATTATTATTATTATTATTATTATTATTATTATTATTAACACATACAATTTATTATTATTATTATTATTATTATTATTATTATATTATTTATTATTATTTATTATAATATTTATTATTACACTGGCCAACAAAAAAAATTTTTTTTTTGCTGCCAAGGATATTTAATCTAATTATAGTTATCGGTGCTGATTTCAGAATGGAATTAGTTTCCAAGATTGCTCTAGTGCCTTGAGATACGGGTGTGCCAGATCTTACTCTTATTACAAATATCTTTTATTAATTCATCATCTTACAGAAATATCGTTTTACTTCTTTTTAAGGGGCTTAACCTTTATATATACTTTTATTTTTTCTTTTTGAACACTATGCAGTACTTCACGAAGAGCCTGTTTGAATAACCTCAATGTATTCTGCTTCTGTGGTGAATATTTCCAGGAGAACCAAAGAAGAAATATTACTAACTTTGTGAAGCAAGCATATCTGGCATACTTTGGAATGAAACTCGGAGACCAAGATAAGTCTTGGGCTCCCCATATGGTCTGTAAAACGTGTGTCGAAAATCTACGTCAGTGGAAAAATGGACGAAGAAAAGGTTTAAAATTTGGTGTGCCTATGGTATGGCGGGAGCCAAAGAATCACCACAGTGACTGTTATTTTTGTTTGGTTAATGTGAAAGGTATCAATCGTTACAAGAAACGTAAATTTGAGTATCCGGATTTGGAATCAGCAAGGCGACCTGTACCACACTCCGACGATGTCCCATCCCAGTGTTCACTACACTCCCAGACCTAGCATTGTCTGATGAAGAAGATATCCAGGATTTAGTGTGCACACGTGCAGATAGTGGTAGTGAATATGAAGAAAGTACTTCTACACAGTAACAGTTCTCCCAGGAAGAGATCAATGATTTAGTACGAGAGTTAAGTCTCTCCAAGCAAAATTCTGAGCTTTTAGCATCTAGACTAAGTGAAAAGAACTGTCTCAAGGCCGAATGTAAAATAACTTTTTTTCGGACAAGAGAGGTAGTACTTCTTCCATATTTCATTGAAGAAGAATACCTAGTATACATGTAGACATCCTGGGCTCTTCTCCAATGGGGTTACCTAAATACGACCAGAAGAATGGGCGATTGTTTATGGATAGTGCAACGAGAAGCTGAAGTGTGTTTTATTTTACAATTGGCAATAGTTATTGCTCGATTTCCAAAGGTCACTCAACAAAACTGAAAGTGGAATATGAAAATATAAGAATGATCTGGCAGAAGATTAGATATAATGAACACCAATGGTCTATATGCGTTGATTTTAAGATGGTCAACATCTTACTTGGGCAGCAAAGCGGATATACTAAGTACCCTTGTTTCATATGCTTGTGGGATAGTAGGGCTGAAGAACACTGGGAAAAAGTTGTATGGCCTGCTAGGGAAAATATGACTGTAGGTGCATCAAATATCAATAACGAACCACTGGTTGACAAGGGAAAAATTAGTTTCCACTACTCACATCTTAACTAGGACGGATGAAGCAATTTGTATAGGGCCCAGCAAAGATGGTTGATGTTTCAAATTATATTTCAGATTTTGTCAGGTTGAGTACGTGAGAGGAAACTCAAGAAAATGGAATCTTTAGCAGCCTCAATTTCGCCAAATCATTGCAAGGGATGACAATTTCGAAATTCATGACTGATATGAAGCATCATGCCTGGAAAAGTTTTTTTGTCTTGGCTGTTCAGAACTTTCTTGCGGCAACCATAAAAACCTATCAACTATGTAGAACTCGATACAGAAAATGCTTTTCAGACGTTCAAAAATTTGATGCTTAAAGAGCAAAAAGTTCACTTCTCTACAATTCACGTAGATCGGTTTCCGGATGATCTAGGATGCTTATAGTTGAGAACAAGGGGAGAGGTTCCATCAAGATATCAAGGTGATGAAAGAAAGATACCAAGAAGATGGGATACACACATGATGGCAGACTATTGTTTGGAGCCTTCAACGTGATTGTCTCAACATTCTGCACACAGAAGACAATCATATAGACAGCGATTTGTAATGCATTAATTGTGATTTCATTGTACTGAATTGAATGTTTTGACCTATTAGCATTTTATGTACTTACTCATTAACAATTTGATATATATCTTTCGTGTTTTTTTTGTGAATTACGTTACAACCTAACATAAATTGTTGTTATTAATGTATTTTTTTGACCACCCTGTATCTCAAGACCTAGAGCAAATCTAGGAAAACGGAGGTCATATTCGGAATCAGGGCAACAAGTTACCTATAAAATGACCTTCAAATGTTTTGCCCCAAAATCTTTGTTGGCCAGTGATATTATATTATTATATTATTATTATTATTATTATTATTATTATTTTATTATTATTATTATTATTAATTATTATTTTCTAATTACTATTATTATTATTTATTTTATTATATTATTATTAAAGTTATAATTTTAATTAAATAATTATTTTTTTTTTTTATATTTAATTTTTTTTTGATCTCGATGTGGAATTCTAAATTGTATATTATTTATATTATTATTATTATTATTATTATTATTATTATTATTATTATTATTATTATTATTATTATTATTATTATTATTATTATTATTATTATTATTATTATTATTATTATTATTATTATTATTATTGCTATTATTTTATTATTATCATTATTATCATTATTATTTTATTATTATTATTATTTATTATATATTATTTTATTATTATTATTATTATTATTTATTATTATATTTTTAATATTATTATTATTTAATATATTATTATTAGTTTTAATATTAATGATTATTTTTTTTTTTTTATTATTTTTGTATTATTATAGTTTTTATTATTATTATTATTATTTTTTGGTCTAATATTCCGTCGCAATTTCTAGTCACTATATTTTATAATCATCATTACTATTAGTATAATTACTCTGTAATGAGTATTATTATTATTGCTGTTGTTATTATTATTATTATATTATGTATTATTATCTATTATTATTATTAATATTATTATTATTATTATTATTATGATTATTATTATTATTATATATTATTATTATTTTATTATTATGATTATTATATATTTTTATTTTTATTTGATACATTATTATTATTTGGTCTTACCATTATATTATTATTATTATTATTATTATGATTTATATTATTATTATTTTATTATTATTATTATTATTTATTATTATATTATTATTATTATTATTTTATTATTATTATTATATTATTATTATTATTATATTATTATCAGTATTATTATTATTATATTATTATATTATTATTATTTTGTTATTATTGTTATTATTATTTATTATTAATAGCATAATAAATTTTATAATTAATATTATCTTACTATTAATATATTCTTGTTATTAACATTATTATTACTATTAATATTATTAACTATTAATATTATTATTACTATTATGATTATTATTTTTGTTATTTTCTTATCTTAGAAGGGATTACTATTACTAATTATGATTATTATATTATTATTATTATTATTATTATTATTATTATTATTATTATTATTATTATTATTATGATATTAAAAGGGGTGTTATAATCATTATTATTATTTTATTTTATTATTATTATTATTATTTATTATATTATTATTATTATTATTATGTATTTATTATTATTATTATTATTATTATTATTTTATTATTATTATTATATTATTATTTATTATATTATTTTATATTATATTTATTATTATTATTATTATGTTATTTTATTATTATTATTAGTATTTTATTATTAATTATTTTATAATGGCGATTTTGTTGAAAAAACAGGGGAATTTTTCCTGTGAATTAGTTTTAAAATAATAATATAATAATAATAATAATAATAATATTAATAATAATAATAATAATAATAATAATAATAATAATATAATAATATAATAAAATAATAATATAAATAATAATAATTAATAATATAAATAATTAATTAATAATAATAATAAATAATAATTAAAATAAAATAATATAAAAAAATTAAAATACTAAGAAAAAATATAACATTAATAATTACAATGATATAATTAATAATAATACTATAATAATAATAAAGAATAATAATAATAATAATTTAATAAATAATAAAATATAATTAATAATAATAATAACAATAATAATAATAATATAATAATATAATAATAATTAATAAATAAAAATAATAATAATAATAATAATAATAATAATAATAATAATAAAATAATAATAATAATAATATATAATAATAATAATAATGATAATGATAATGATAATGATAATGATAA
>JABUQX010064174.1:0-10000 GCA_015478945.1 Trachelipus rathkii | reverse complement strand
GGCAGGGTACAGGAAAGAGGGACCACCGGTTTGTTCTAAATGCTGACTGGGTTGTGTCCAAGTAAGAATAGATCACTTAGGCAGATTTATCAAGAAGGGAGAATGAAAAAGAAGTAAAAGATAGCTTTATTTACTTTACACATACATACTATCAAAAGTAGTAGAGTTAAAGTTAATGTGCATTCATCAGGTATCCGGGGAACTAGGGGGATAACTTTTGCCTTTATAATTATAATTAGAATTATGTGAGGATGTTCCTGATACAATAATGTATCCACTTGGGAAACAAGCTCAGTTCAACAGGGTAATTTATTACGGGGGTAGCTTAGAAGACCCACTTTATAGTTATGAATCAGAATTGACTCCAATGCTATGGCGGAGTATGTTGGCTTAGTTTTTGTACAATATACCTTAACCTTAAATAAGTATTAGATTAAGAGGTAGTTGAGAAAGTTCCAGATACAAAATGTATACACTTGGGAAACAATCTCAACGAACAGGGATGCCTTAGTCAAAATTAAGAGGGTGATTTTGACTATAATTACTATATTAAGGTTTACTTAATTTATGCTAGTCTAGATTATAACTAGATTTACGGTTAAGTTTAATAACTTTAAGAATCAAGATGATTTTTGCAATGTCTATAATGAAGACCTTAAATAAACCAGGAATAAAGACGTTGTTTTAACGGCACTTGGTATTGCCAAAGGTCCTAGACCAAAATTAAAGATTGAAGACCGGAAAAAAGATGATTCTAGGGATGTAAATAAAGATAAAAAATTAAGACCCTGTAAAAATGATTACAGGAATTAGATGAATTTTAAGGCAAGCTTATTTAAGGTATTTGAATATCTGACCATTAATTAAATTAAGTTATTTAAATATTGAAATAAAAGATGAATCTTACCCTAACGATAAGAACGTCTGTGAGGGGTCTTATTTAAGAATATTTCCTACGAGTCCAGACGAATCAAAGGGTTGAGGAATCTTGGGGAAGTACTATAAAGAAGGGAATGAAGTGAGTACTTTCATGTATTACATATTTAGTAGATTAATTAGGATTACAAAACCATGTTACATACCTGTGATCCTAATGTGTAAGTGTTTCCTAACTTCGTAGGTACATCAGTGATTTATGGTATATGGAATTAATCTCATTGATACTTTGGTAGTACTATAATTAAGCTTTGATAAGCTTTGATAGACTGTGTTATGGAAGTTATAATTAAAATTATAAATACATGGGGATGTCTACTGTAAGAAAGAAAAACTGCTTTAGTAACCATCTAAAAACCACGAGAAAAGTCTGAACATGAAAAAAAATATATTTACTTAAGATGCAGTTACCTTAATAACAATGGGTTTCTTATTCCGGAAGGAATAAGTTTCCATGATGGTGTTTTTCACCATACTAACCACACCACTATATTCTACGTATTATACAACTAAGTGAATTTTTACCTGGACTCCACAATTACCTCTACACACTTCCCCACTAAGCCTATAAAACCCCACCTTACTTTCGAAGGCATGATAAATAACAGAGCATAAACTTAGTTTTCCGAGGGATAGTTAGAGGATGATTTGGTATATTGGGAGTCAGGTGCCTAAGTACGTTAAACACCTCTACAATCATTAGAATGAATATTAGTAAGTAGGTTCTACTATTAGTAAGTTATACCTTACAAACCATACAAATTAATTGGAATAAGATATGATAGGTACAGTAGGAAAAATAAGAATTAGAAAAGCAGCGGACCTTCTTAGGAGAGGGGATGGGAAATGCAAAACAATAAATTAGTAATTTGGCATTGATACATATTATTATATTTTTCGTCGAAGATTATCAGTAAATAAAAATTTTATAATTAGAATATAAAATAACATTATCAATTTGTTATTACACTTGATATTAATTCATCATTAGATTTGGTTATAACCAAAATTATTTTTAATATTGCGATCCCCAAAATTTTGGGAAATTTTATTTTGCTTAAGAGCAATTAGATAATACAATTAATAGTACAAAACTGAAAAGTGTACCTTACATTATTTATTTAGTACATTACCACCCGATGTCTTCGGTTGTTTTGAGAACTTCGGATGGAAAACGTCGGATGACTGCTGCATTGGTATCCAGAGAGATCATCTGAAATATGAAACTGACCTCCTCCTACCCCCTTGCAACATCGTCATAGACAATGAGTCAAGGTTTGGAGGAAAATATATGTATGGCTATATAAGTTGCAATATAATGCTTGAGTAGACATACTATATATTTTACTCTGTATATATAAATATATATACCGCAAAAAAATCAGGCGAACCTAGGTCTAGGAATAGTTAATCATAAGTATTTGAAGTTAATTTAAAAAACACAACGCAGTTGTTACGTTTTCTGTGTTATGGGATTAGGAATTAAAGGGCTTTTCTGACCATGGTTGGTGTGAGGCTGATTTATATCTTTTACAATACACTCGAATTGGTTGCCGAGTCTTTTAATCAGTCTTTTCAATGTTAAATCGGGGAGTAAATGGTTATCTTTAAGGGCTGTCGCTCCCAATACTACTGGGGCTAACATCATTTCTCCGGGGATTATTAGGAAATTGATAGGGGTAGTAGAATAATCACTATCAAAGAAGTGTAATGGAATATTTATGTATGAATCCACGGAAACCGTGTGATCATGGGTTAAGCCGCTGATGGCATTTATTCCAATGTCCTTAGAAGGTTTAATAAGATGTTGAAATTGTGTGGGAATGGCTTCATAGCTTACTAAGCTAATGCTGGCGCCAGTGTCAACAATACAATTTTTGAATTGAAGGCTATTTTTTTCGAAAGCCACAGATATTGTTAACTGATTTGTGGTGAACCGTGTACAATTAACAGCTACAGTGCGTACATGACTGTGTAATTCTTTAGTAGTTTCATGTAAAGTCACAGGAAGTGCTTTGTGTGATTCGGTGTTTCTGTAGTCAGAAATGAAGGAAGAAGACGTTTCTTTGGGTTGTGAATTGTAAGTAAATGATTCCATGTTCATAAATGGAAAACAGAATGAGAAATCTGTGTTTGGCTTTTCTTCCACAGGTGGATTACTTACAACTAGTGCATTTAACTTTGGTAAAGAAGGACTATATAGTTTTGGTAACCAAAGGTTAGATAAATTAGGATTAGGTGTACAAGAGTTAGGTAAATTAGTATTAGGTAAACCTTGGTTAGGTAAATTAGTGTTAGGTACACAAGGGTTAGGTAAATTAGTATTAGGTAAACAGTGGTTAAGTACATTAGTATTAGGTAAATTGGAATTAGGTACATTAGTATTAGATAAAGTTTTAGGCAAATTGGAATTAGTATCCTGAGAATGTGAATGACTAGGGGACAACGGACATTCGTTCCGTGGACGTGTACTTTGTTCCGTTTTGGGAAGAGATTTTCCGTAATATACATTCTTAGTAGTATGTTCAGTGGAAGTGGAAGAATTAGAAGTAGTGGAAAACTTAGAAGTATGAGTGTTCGGAGAGTTTGGCGGCGTTTGTTGAGATGGAGGGTGCTGAAGACACTTCATTCCCGGGTGAGGACCTCCGCAAAAGGGACAAACAGCCTTGCGAACTTTCTGTGGGAAAGATGTTGGAACAGATTTACGTGTTCTGCAATCAGCTATAACGTGACCTTTCTTTTTGCAGTAACTACAAATTTCCAGATATTTGTAGCATTCACGCATCTGATGACCGATTTTATGGCAAAAATCACAGACAAGGGTCTTACGGTCAACAGAATCTAGGTTAGGTCTTTTAGAAGTAAAAGTTCGATTATTTTCATGTGGGGAATTCTTATGAGGAAGATCGCGAACAGGGTGACGACCACCGCGATTGTTTAAAGAAGAGTTGTGATAGGTTATGTTCTTAGAAGAATGTGACTTTTTAGAAGTTGTATGAGTGGAAACGTTAGAAGGGTAATAGTAATTTTGTATTTCTTTTACCGACATTGTTCTGTGTCGGTGGATATGTAAATGTGAAATTTGAGAAATCTTTGTTATGGATGTATAGGAATTCAGCATACCCCACGATATCTGACCAGGGTGTACGCCAATTTTTATTGAGCTCATACATTTTTATGTATTCTCTAACACCGTGTTCTATGTTTGTGGGAAGGCTACATAAAAATGCAGTTCGGAGAGATTCGTGGCCACTCATGTCTAGACCATGATGAGCATGACTAGCCAGACGTTCTAGCCTGTAGGCAAACAAACGAATACTCTCATTTTTGTAACGGCGGGCAGATTGAAATGTATGCAATAGCGGATTCCTTCCTATTTCTCTCTTCCTCCTCATACCATTGGATGAGGGTCTCTCGACGGAAAAATAATCTCTATCATCCTTGGTGACAAGACGATAGACATTAAGGAAGTGACCGTCAAGTTGTCTGCCGAGTAAATTTAACCATTTGTGATAGGCTGTGGGATAATGAAGTTGGCAGTAAGCTTCAAAATCCGTTAAATAAGTTAAGAAATTTGTACCATTATCTAGTGTATATGTACCAGGGTCTACCCCTTTAAAATTATGTGAATTCTTGAGTAAGGAATTCAAGTGTAAGATGGCTTCTTCCATCCTATCGATTTTTTGTTTTATGATGGGGCCTGAGTACATATCGGTGTTTGTTTTCGTTCTTGAGTAAGAATTTTGGTACAATGGGAAATTATGCTTAGTGTTACGTGGGTACGACTTTGACTTATGTGGTAGGTATGGAGGATTTAAACGATGTGAATCCTCAATATTGTAAGAAGAATGATGTGATGGTTTAGAACCATGTAAGTTCTGTGAATATTGTGATGGGTGACGACCATTGGGAATCGATACTGTGGGTGGATAACTAACCAAGCTATTGCCTGTTATGGTCAGCAGTCTTTGAAAATTACGGTTAAATGTGAGTAAATCCCTATTTGAATCTAAAAGAGTAGTTTCCTCATGGATAGGAAAATCAATCAAATTAGTGGTAGGGATCTCTGGAGACTCGGGCTCAGTGGATGCATTCTGAGTGATCCAACAGTTATATTGTCACGTACTGGGGAACGCTTTTTGCAGTCATTATTATAAATTGGAGTTTATAGTTTTAATACAGTAACTATAAAACAATTATGCCTTTAGGTCCAATGTTATAGTTTTAATACACAACTATAAAGCAATTAAGTATTTAAATTACTTTTAGTTTTAATGTTATAGTTTTAATACAATATCAAGGAGTTTTTTCAATTCTTGCAAAACTCATTCAAACTTAAGAAAGAATGTTTAAGTATATGATAAAGAATATTAAGACAGTATAGAAGATTTATAAGAATAGTGTCTTTTAATATACTGTTTTGTGAGGTTTGGCAATGAGTGATCTAAAATCACAATCCAGTGGCAAGGCAAGAGCACCGAACAAGACAGATGGTCCCTGTTCGGGCGCCACTTTTTATTTCCTTGTATTTATGTAGTGGAGACCAAGTGACGAGGGCATGAATAATTATAGTCACTTGACCTCCAGAAGAAAAAGTAATTAGTATTAACAAAATTGATATAAAATAAGTTAGAACTGTGAGAAAATTAAAAAGAAATTATGCGATATCTACCTGAAGGAGATATGTAAAAGAGCCAATCAAGCTTTCTTGCTACTGGCAGGGTACAGGAAAGAGGGACCACCGGTTTGTTCTAAATGCTGACTGGGTTGTGTCCAAGTAAGAATAGATCACTTAGGCAGATTTATCAAGAAGGGAGAATGAAAAAAAAGTAAAAGATAGCTTTATTTACTTTACACATACATACTATCAAAAGTAGTAGAGTTAAAGTTAATGTGCATTCATCAGGTATCCGGGGAACTAGGGGGATATCTTTACCTTAATAATTATAACTAGAGTTATGTGAGGATGTTCCGGATACAATAATGTATCAACTTGGGAAACAAGCTCAGTTCAACAGGGTAATTTATTACGGGGGTAGCTTAGCAAACCCACTTTATAGTTCTATTTTTGTATATGTACTATTGCAGAGTATGTTGGTTTAGTTTTTTACAATATACCTTAACCTTAAATAAGTATTAGATTAAGAGGTAGTTGAGAAAGTTCCAGATACAAAATGTATACACTTGGGAAACAATCTCAACGAACAGGGATGCCTTAGTCAAAATTAAGAGGGTGATTTTGACTATAATTACTATATTAAGGTTTACTTAATTTATGCTAGTCTAGATTATAACTAGATTTACGGTTAAGTTTAATAACTTTAGGAATCAAGATGATTTTTGCAATGTCTATAATGAAGACCTTAAATAAACCAGGAATCAAGACGTTGTTTCAATGGCACTTGGTAGTGCAAAAGGTCCTAGACCCTAAATAAAGATTGAGACCGGAAAATAAGACGTTGTTTTAATGTCACCAATAATAAGACCCTGTAAAAATGATTACAGGAATTAGATGAATTTTAAGGCAAGCTTATTTAAGGTATTTGAATATCTGACCATTAATTAAATTAAGTTATTTAAATATTGAAATAAAAGATGAATCTTACCCTAACGATAAGAACGTCTGTGAGGGGTCTTATTTAAGAATATTTCCTACGAGTCCAGACGAATCAAAGGGTTGAGGAATCTTGGGGAAGTACTATAAAGAAGGGAATGAAGTGAGTACTTTCCCTGTATTACATATTTAGTAGATTAATTAGGATTACAAAACCATGTTACATACCTGTGATCCTAATGTGTAAGTGTTTCCTAACTTCGTAGGTACATCAGTGATTTATGGTATATGGAATTAATCTCATTGATACTTTGGTAGTATTCTTTGGTAAATGTACTATAATTCTTTGATAAGCTTCCCTCGACTGTGTTATGGAAGTTATTTATAATTAAAATTATAAATACATGGGGATGTCTACTGTAAGAAAGAAAAACTGCTTTAGTAACCATCTAAAAACCACGAGAAAAGTCTGAACATGAAAAAAATATATTTACTTAAGATGCAGTTACCTTAATAATAATGGGTTTCTTATTCCGGAAGGAATAAGTTTCCATGATGGTGTTTTTCACCATTTTAACCACACTACTACATTCTAATTATTATAACTTATAAGTGAATTTTTTTATATATATATATATATATATATATATTATATATATATAATTATATATATATATTATATATATATATATATATATATATATATATATATATATATATATATATATATATATATATATATATATATATATATATATATAAATATTACATATATTCAACTCCTCCTTTCCCGGATTGAGGGTGAGGTTGCGCAGCATGTAACACCAGAAAGAGAAAAAAATAGTAAGAGCTATGACATTTAAATCGAAAAAAACCATTCCCCCTACTCTTAAGTGAGAACTCGTTGGAGCCAGAAAATATTCAACCCAATGACTTCACCGGAGTGTGACGGACTCTCACTTGTGGTTATCTGCGTAAATGTAGGTTCTAACTTGGTCAAGGCGTCTCCACAAACCATACCACTCACAAAACTTCCACCAATCACCAATCTTCTCGCCTCTGCCAAAAACTCACATTCCTTTACCGACTCGATCCACTTCCAGCAGGTCGATTAAAGTACACTCTCTACTATACATCCACTTAACCAACCGGCTATCATTCATCCTTTCATTGGGACCAACCATTTCTTAAATGTACTCTCGTTTATTCTTACATATGCCTTTTTTTACACCACAGAACTCTCACTATTGCGTTCATTCCTCATTTTATCAATTTCTATATTATCCAATCACTATCTAAAACTACATTTAATGTATACCTTAGACGATACACTTTTATTGTTCCATACCATAAGATTACACTACCTATAACAATATAACACATTGAGTATAAACAATTTATAATAACCCTATCTATATAGCAAAACCTAGACGGATTCAAGACATTAATCTCTATATTATATCCACAAGTAATTTACATTATGCCATACCAGTCCATTTCACTTAAAAAACACAATCCATCATCCGTTTCCTATTTCTAATCACAAAACAATATTATCCTATAAAATATTTAAACAATCGGATAACTATCATGTTCTCACAAATCACTGAGCTCACCATACAATACATTGACTTCACAACCGCCGTACTTTCTTCACTCTACTACACCATATAACCTATACTCATATACTACATATTTAAACTTTCAATAACTCACTCATGCCAATCCCTAAACTCTCTTACGAATATCTTCCCGACTAATTAACTATAATTTCAATCGCTAGTACACTTAGGGCAACTGTTATTCTATTATATAATATAAAATAATATATAGATATATAATATAATATATTATATAAATAAATATATAAAAAAATAACATATAATAATTATATTAATACATTAAATTATAAAAAATAAATTATATTAATAAAATTCAATTTGTAATAAAGATAAAATATATATATGGACAAAATTAATAAAATAAAATAATAATGACTATACTAATAAATATAATATTAAATATTTAAACTAAGATAAATAATATGAATATATGATCATAAATAAAAAGTATATAATCAATAATAAATATAAAAAATATATATAATTATAATATAATAATAAATAATAATAATATATATATATATATTAAAATATATAATATATTATATATATATATATAAAAATATAAACATAATATATAAATATATATATATATATAATCGCACCTCTGATAAGACACTATCTCCAAAAGATCCGTCAGGTGACGCCTCTACAGAACGCTTTCCAGATTCCTTTGATCTTCGTAAATTTTTGCTCTCTTCACTACCTAACTTTCTAAGTATGTTCGATCTTTAGTCGCCACACGAGAGCTTTACCTATCACACCGCAGTTCCATCGATCTTTTCATAAGGTCTTACCTACACGGGCACGGTCTTACTATGCCTAAACTTAAGCACATTCGAAATTCCAGTATTCTTTCGAGTCCACGTTACATCTCATCCATTCTTTTAGCACATGTCCATTACACATCTATAGACATGTCTTGATTTTGATTATCTATCACTTATGCACAAGTGACGAATTCTCTAAGTAATATAAATATATATATTATAAGTATTAATATAAATATGAAGAATATATAATATTATATATAGAATAGATATAAACAGTAAAATATACAAATATAATAAAAAAAATTGTATTAATATTATATAAAATAAAAAAAATTAATAAATAATATATAATAAATATAAATAAATATAATAGTAATCAATATAATATAAATAATACCGTATAATAAGTAATATAAAAATAATATAAATATAAACAATAATATTATATAATAAAAAACATAAATTAATATATAGATATAGTATATTATAATTATAATAACTAATATTATAATAATATTATATATTATAATCAATAGAATCATAAATAATAATAATATATGAGATATATAAATATATATAGTAAAAGATATATATAATATAATATAAAACATATATATAATATAAATTAAATAATATAAATAAATAAAATAAATAGAAAAAAATAATATAATAATAATAATAATACCGTATATAACGTATAATAAATAAATATAGATAAATAATATATAAAAAACATATATATATAATAATAATAATATATATAATAAATAGATAAATATAAACATATATCAATATAACATATAATATTAATATATATATACATAATCATAATAAATAACATTATAATATAATATGAAATATTCAAATTACAATTAATTATAAGATAATAATAATATTAATTATATAATATAGAATATAAATATATTAACCGTAATGTAATTATTAATTATAACTACGAAATATAAAATATAATATTATAATAAAGATATATAAATAAATAAAAATAAATATGATATATAATAAATAGAAAATATTAATATATATATACATTACATAATAATATAATATATAAAAACATATATATATTAGATAAATATATAAATTATATAAATATA
>JABUQX010064173.1:0-18169 GCA_015478945.1 Trachelipus rathkii | reverse complement strand
GACTCTATCCCCTTTTTCTTCGTTCTCACAATCAGTAAAATTCTCAGCACACTCACCACTATACCGCTTAACCAAGTGACAATCATCCATCCTTTCCATATGACCAAACTATCTTAATGCACTCTTGTTTATTCTCTCATTTACGCCTTTTCCCTACTACCCCTACCCCTTAATCTTTTATCACCCCATCCATATACAAATTAAATAACCAAGGAAACATAACACATCCCAGCTTCACTAAAATATTAATATTAAACCAATCACTTTAAACTACATTTATTCTTACACACGCTTCACTATCGTCATACATACTTTTGATTCCATTCAGAAGCCTACTACCAACACCATGTATCACTAACACCTGCCACAGCTTCCCTATTAATCCTGTTACACGCCTGTTACAAGTCTATAAAACCTAAATACAACTTATTCTTCTCTCATTTTCTCCAATCATTTGTTTCAATGTGAAATTTGATCAACACATCCTCTACCACTTCTAAATGCATCTTGTTCTCCAATCTGTCACTCGACGCACTCTTTCAAGCAGAATACCAGCATATATCTTTTTACAACACTTAATGAACTAATTCCTTTATAGTTTTTACATTTCTAGATATCCCCTTACCCTTATATAAGGGTACTATTACTGCTCTCCTCCAATCCTTTGTAACTATACCCTCCATAAACTCTTTGTTACACTACTTCCATGTTCAGTCAATCACAATATCGCCTTCATTCTTGATCATTTCGCCAGTAATTGCGTCTATACCTACAGATTTACCATTCTTCAACTTTCTCACTCTACCTATTACTTCCTCCCTACTAATTACCTCATCCCCAAAATACCTATTTCTTCTTACACCATCAAACCCACACACCTTCACTATCACCTCTTCATTACCGCTAATGTTATGCAAATTTTCGAAGTGTTCCCTCCACACTCCACTTGCATCTATTTCATCAGTCACGAAAGTACTATCCCTATTCATTATTCTCTGAAGATTCTCTTTGCTCTCTTTCTGAACCTTTCGTACTTCCTTCCAGAAGTAAGTCCCCATTCATCCTCCTTTCAAACTGTTCATTACCGCTTTTATTCTCTATGTATGCAACTTTTAGTCTTCCTCTTTTCTTTATTTTTTTTCTTTGCACCTTTCTTTCGAGACCTCATCACTGGCTTTATTTAGCACATTCAACCACTCTTCTTTTTTACTTTTAGCCGCTTGAATCACCTCTTCATTCCACCATTCACTCTTGACATTCTTACTTTCTACTTAAGCAAATCTACGTACTTCTCACTACTAACAAAGGTTTCCTTCAGTTGCACCCAGATTTATTCAGTTTCATCTTGTTGACATTCAACTGATTTATTTGGAAGTGCTGTCACATACTTTTCCTTATAACCTTGTTCACTTAGCTTCTCAGTCTTAATCCTCTCTACTTCACATATTCCAACATCTTCTTTACCAACACGAAATCAATTATACTTTTCACTTCAGTACCATCTCTTCCTACCCCAGCTCACGTATACTTATAGATATTCTTGTACCCAAAGAATGTAGTACACATACCTCTCTCCGCAGAAGTCAATATATTTATTATTATTATTATTATTATTATTATTATTGTTAAAAATATTTTATTCGAGCAGACCCAGAGCTACATCTTATATGTAGTTTAGATGTTCTAAGGAAAGAAGTTTTTTCCCATTGAAACATAGTAGTCATGTCAAAAGGTTTAGGCGAGTCAAACTTGTAGATTGTACTATTTTGCATTAACAAGTGTACTCTTTCAGTACATAATAATAATAATTTGTTCCGAATGTTAAAATGCTTTTCTATGAATGATGAAATGATTATTACGAATTCCTTTTCCTCGTAAAACCATGGGAAATATTTTTAATTGATATATATTGGATACAATTTATATATTTTGTATTAAACTGGGAAATTTAATTTCGAATCTTAATTAAAGGAAATAAAACTTTTGTGGTTTTTCCCTAGGCTTGCTGTCTCCTTCTTAACTTGCTGGAAAACAGTCCACAAAATCGACAACGATTAATGAATTTAAAATCCCCCATGGCCGCTGATGATGAGGATGAGGATGATATTTTTAATCGTAAGTAATTTGTGTTATTATTATTTTGATCTTGAATGTATCACGAGCATTCAGGAACTTCATGTCGTAGCATGATGTTCCTGCCATATTTGCTGATATCCATGTAGGGCTACATAATCATACTATTTAGCTAGAGGTTTTCTATTACTAGCAACTTTGAAAGCTACCACAAGAAATTGGAGGACCAACTATTTTACAGCTTTGTTAAAAATATGGCGGGAGCATAGAGCAGTGGCAAAGGCGTGCTGATATACAGCGTATATGGCGGCGCAGGGCAGGTATATAAGGCAGCAATAGCGAAGAGCATGGTTATGCTATAGCATATGGTTGTTGCTATATATATATATATATAGTTTATATATATATATATATAGTATATATATATATATATATATTAGTGATGAAACGATTAAAAATTTTTGACGATGACGATTATAAATTTTGACGATGACGATTAATTGAAAAAGTATATTTTTTAAAAATTTATTTTAATAATTTAACAAATTTATGATAAAGAAAAACTACTTTTAAACAGGAAAAGAGGGTAACAGGAGGGGACTACAGGAAATCAACTTTAAGGCCACCAACGTGTTCAGGCAGTCGCAGTTTAATTCTGCCCCCAGGAAGATAAAAACCCCAACTGCTTACGCGGATTGAACCAGCGTCCTCTCGCATGAGAGTCGGCGAGTCGACCTCTACGCCACGAGGCGTTATTATTATTATATTATTATTATTATTATTAATTAAGAGTAACTTAAGGAATCAAAATTTTGAACCCTACAATTTCAGGGGTGAACCCCTGCCTGTTGTGCCTTATATAGAGAGTATATAGTTGTTGCTGATATATGCTATATATATATATATATATATATATATATATATATATATATATATATATATATATATATATATAGAGAGAGAGAGAGAGAGAGAGAGAGAGAGAGAGAAAATATTAAATATACTTTTCAATTAATCATCGTCATCGTCAAAATCTACTATAATCGTCATCGTCATCAAATTTCATAATCGCCCCATCATATACACACACATATATTTGTTAATATATATATATATTGACCACTATAGTTCTATCTAGCATATAGTTTATATAGGAAAATATTCTTATTTTTATATATATAGATATATATAAAGACATATATATATATATATATATATATATATATATTTATATATATGTTAGTTAAAAAATTAAACTAAATTATTTTGATGTTTTTAGTTTATACTAAAAATTATTTTGTTCCTCATTTTTTGGTTTAATTCTTGGGTTCTTTCAGATCAAGTGAGAGGGAGAGCGCGATGTCTTCTCTCATTACCTGTTCTACACAAGTGAAGAGAGTGAGAATTCAGGAGTATATGGACACCAACCAGATACTTTGACAAGTATCTTGTTCAGGAAACAACCAAAGAGTGGATGAAGAAATTGAGTGAAACTGTAGCCAGATGGGCACTTTTATAAGTGATTTTAGGGATATGAAAGTTTTGATATCCGCGGGTGCGGTAATAAGAAAACCCAAAAATGAGGATGCGAAATGCGGATTTTATATGTACTTTAATAAAATATGTAGAATCTCAAAAACTAAATATAAGTTTGTTTTTACGTAACCACCATGCACGGGCAGGGCTCTTTCAAGAGGGGGAAAGTAAACCCCACCTCAATCCCTGCTTAACGTACTGGGCGCAAACGCGGGTCTTCAAAGAGAGGTAAATTTAAATACAGCATGAAAAAAATGGGGGACAGCAAGGGAGTTCCAGAGAAAAAGATAAAGCTGCCGGAACACAGGAGGCACCACAACGACTAAGCCTTGAGTTCTCAGTCACTCACAATATGTGAGAGCAAGGCACCTTGTTGTGCTACGAGGGGTGCAGCAGGGAAATGCAAGAGGTTAACTTCTTTCGAGCACCTGCCGTTGTATTATCTATAGAAAAGAGATAGTGTTGAATTATTAATTTAGTTGTGAAGCTCTAAATTAAAATTTTTTTTTACCACTATTAAAATAAAACGAAAAAAAATTTTCGAAGAAAGTGGGCAACTCAATTTTCTTCTTTAAATAGTGACTTTTTTCGAGTAATCCAAAGAAGGTTGTCTGTAGGGGAGATGTTTTTTTTATCCAATGAATTTCCTTTGTAACTATATTTATATGGTGAAATAATAATATTAATTAGCAGAGTATATATATATACTTCAAATTATGGAGGTATATATATATATATATATATATATATATATATATATATATATATATATATATATATATATATATACTTCAAATTATGGAGGTGAGTAATAGTTCGTAGACAAAGAAATTCTCATTTATTTTAGATATCCTCTAATCAGTAACTCGAAATCCGGTTTAAAATTTCATTAAATATTTTTTTTACTTTGGCTTAGTCTTACTCAAAGTTAAATGAGTACATTAGTGACGTGCTTAATGAAATAAATACCCGGCATCCGTGATAGGCCTAGCCAGTCAGGGATTTCTCAAAGGGGTCCCACTGATAAATTGTGTAAAGTGTAAACTTTTTAACATCCAACCTGGCCTGAGTAGGCAGTTTTTTTATATTAAGATTATTGTTTTTAAGGCTTTAAATTTAAATGTGTAATTTTCAAAGACATTTAAATTTTACAGTATTACAAAAAGCTGGTCGTCACATGGAAGATACACTTATTGCAGCTTACACTGCTCTTCTGGCCGGTTATTGCCTTATGGATAACAAGGTACCTATATATATGTATATATATATATAGTTATATATATAGATATGTTAAGAAAGAGTATATATATATATATATATATATATATATATATATATATATATATATATATATATATATATATCCTCTTTCAGATTGTTCTTTTTTCCCAAGACTGGAGTAAGGTGCGTAAATGCATCGGAAAAGAAAAGCAGTAGAAGAATATGACAAAGTCGAAAGAAAGCCCAGCCATTAATTAGTAAGAACTCTTCGTAGTCAGAAAATCTACTCCTAGGAGCTTCACGGAACCAGTGACGGACCCTCAACATATGGTCAATCGTCAATGTGGGTACCATCCCTTGCCCAGGTGGGCCACAACCATACCCCCCTCACAACACCCCCGCCATTCACCCTATTATGATTCTCACCTCTGCCAAACTCGCATTTCTCTCTTTCAGGAAATTCGTTTACTGACTCCAATCCACTTTTACTTCGGTTTGGTTCCCAACACACCTGCCACTATACATCCGCTTAACCAACCGACTATCTTTCCATCCTTTTCTACATGACCAAACCATCTAAACATAATTTCATTTATTCTCTCATTTGGCGCCCCTCTTTTTCACACCACACAACTCTAATACGTTCATTCCTCATTTTATCAATTCTTCTCACACCTAGTCTGCCCCTAAGATTGTCCATCTGAACACATTGAACTTCTTAGTAGATCTATATACTTTATTCCAGACCATATCCAATTATCAGCACAATAACACAGGTAACAACATACTCCCCTGGTGTGGAAGACCTTCAGCGGCACTTTTCAAGATCCTTAGTCCTCCTTTGCACTCAACGATTTAATGCAACAGAAACCTTTCCTGCCATTCACCACTATTCTACCACACTGCATCATCCATTCCCTCATCCAATATATATCCTAAATATTTAAACCTAAGACATCTTATATCCAGCTGCTGCATCTTAACATATAACTGCTGACCGAGGACTGGTCCATCACATCCATGACTATCTGGCAGCCTGCTTCTGCTTTGCTGGCTGCTGCAATGTCTGGCCATCTTTCTTGTATTTCGCACTGTGTCAAAGTCATCCGCATAGGGAATAGTAGGGCAATCCCCCATCCTCCATCATTCTAACACACCATTCCCTGCTTTTCACCTCTAACACCATCCCCTGCCACCCCATCCATATACAAATTGAATAACCAAGGAGACATAACACATCCCTGCCTCACTCCGCTATTAATATTGAACCAATCACTTTCGACTCCATTTATTCTTCTTACACATGCTTCACTATCGTCATACATACTTTGATTCCATTCAGAAGCCTACCACCAACACCATATATCACTAACACCTGTCATAGAGCTTTCCTATTAATCCTATCATACGCCTGTTGCATATCCATAAAACCTAAATACAATTTATTCTTCTTCTTCTCCCTCATTTTCTTAATCATTTGTTTCAATGTAAAGATTTGATCCACACATCCTCTACTACTTCTAAACGCACCTTGTTCTTCACCAATCAGTCCTTCAGTCACTCGACCAAAATACCAGCATTTATCTTCCCTATAACACTCAATAAATTAATTCCCCATAATTCCCACAGTTGCCCTTTTTCCCGTTACCCTTATATAAGGGTATTATTACTGCTCTCCTCCAATCTCTCGGAACTATACACTCCATAAACGCTTTGTTACACAACTTCCAAATCCAATCAATCACCATCTCGCCTCCGTTCTTATATATATATATATATATATATATATATATATATATATATATATATATATATATATATATATATATATATATATATATATATATATATATATATATATATATATATATATATATATGTGTGTAATGCTCGTCACTGTGGCTATGGAAGTTGTTTAACAAGAGCGTTTGAGGAGGAATGGTGAGGGAGGGGAGGGGGTGGAATTGACAAATGGGAATGCTAGAAGGGAAGTGAACATGATACTGTTTTCGGATGATACTGCCCTAGTGGCGAAGAACGCGGAAGGGCTGAGGTATTTGGTGAAGGAGTTTGAGAGAATGTGTGGACAAAGGGGGCTCAAAATAAATCCAGGTAAGAGTAAAGTGTTAGTGTTTGAGGAGGGGGAGAAAAGAGAGGAGGGGGAGGGGTTAGAGGTTAGAGTGGGGGTGTGTTTGGAAGAAGTAAAGATGTTTAGATATTTAGGTATGGATTTGGGTAAGGGGGAGGGATGAAGGAGGAGATAGAACATAGAGTAGGAGAAGGAATGAGAGCCTTGAGTGGTCTGAGAGAAGTATGGAAAGGGGGATTTATCACAGAAAGTTAAGATAAGTATGTTTGAAAAATTTTGTGTACCAGCGGTGTTGTATGGGTGTGAAACGTGGGGGCTGAATGCCAGGTCCAGGAAGAAGCTGGAAGTATTTGAGATGAAGGGGTTGAGAGCGGTTTGTGGGGTTAGTAGAAGGGAGAGGATTAGGAATAGGAGAGGGAGAGATGTAATTGGAGGAATGGGTTGGTGGGAAGAGCGGAGAAAGGAATGTTAAGATGGTATGGACATTTGGTGAGAATGGAGGAACAGAGAGTGGTTAGGAGAGTTTGGGAGGCGGAGGGGATAGGGAGGAGAGGAGGGAGACCAAGAAGGAGGTGGATGGATGGAATAAAGGTAGATGCTGGAGGAGGGAGGGCAGGGAGGAAGAGGTAGGGTTTGGCGAGGATAGAGTGGGGTGGAGCAGGTGGGTGTGAGAGGGGCGAGATGAGGGAGGTGTGAGTGGAGAGGCTTGTATGTACCACTACCCTGCCTCAAGGAAGGGTGTGGGCATAATAAATAATAAAGAAATAAAGAAATATATATATATATATATATATATATATATATATAGATATATATATATATATATATATATATATACAGTATATATATATATATATATATATATATATATATATATATATAAATGGTGTCAATGGTGATTGGTTTAAAGATTAATAGCGGAGTGAGACAGGGTTGTGTTATGTCTCCTTGGTTATTCTAATATGTATATGGATGGGGTTTTGAAAGAATTCGGAGGTGGGGATGCAGAAATGGTTAGAATGATGGAGAATGGAGAGGAGTGGAGGGTGCCCCCACCTATTATATGCGTGGATGATTTGGTTCTGTGTGGCGAATCTGAAGAGAGTTTGAGAGGATTTTGGTAGAGAGATTTTGGCAGGGTATGTAAAAGGAGGGGGTTTGAGTAAACGTAGATATTGGGTAGAGTAAGGTTATGGTTGTGAGTGAGGACAGTCCTCAGTGTGAAGTTATGTTAGATGGTGAGCAGCTGGAGCAAGTGTCTGAGTTTAAATATTTAGGGTATGTGTTGGATGAGAAGGGAACGGATGATGCAGAGTGTAGTAGGAAAGTTGTGAATGGCAGGAAGGTGGATGGTGCAATTAAATCGTTGGTGAATGTAAAGGGACCAAGTCTTGAGTGCGCTAGGGTCTTACATGAGGGTATGTTGTTACCTGTGTTATTGTATGGTAGTGAGACTATGGTCTGGAATAAGAAGTATAGATCTAAAGTTCAATGTGTTCAGATGGACAATCTTAGGGGCATGCTAGGTGTGAGAGGAATTGATAAAATGAGGAATGAACGTATTAGAGAGTTGTGTGGTGTGAAGAAAGGGGTAAATGAGAGAATAAATGAAAGTATGTTGGAGATGGTTTGGTCATGTGGAAAGGATGAATGATAGTCGGTTGGTTAAGCGGATGTATAGTGGAGAGTGTGCTGGGAACCGACCGGCTGGGAGACCGAAGAGAAAGTGGATTGAGTCGGTGAACGAATGTCTGAAGGAGAGAAATGTGAGTGAGGCGAGAATAAAGGTGCATGATAGGAGAGAATGGCGGGTTTTTGTATGGGGCATGGTTGTGGCCCACCTGGGCCAGGGATGAACCCTTACATTGACATTTACCATAGTGAGGGTCCGTCGCGCTCCCCACGATGCTCTAGGGTGGATTTTCTGTCTGTGACGAGCTCTCACTAATTAATGGTACAGAGGGGGCGGTAAGGCTGGGCTTTCTTTTCGACGTTTGTCATGTTCTCCTACTGCTTTTCTTTTCCGATGCTTGTACAGCACCTTACCCCCAATCTTGGGGCAAAGAGGAAGGTGAAGAAAGAAAGAAAGAATATATATATATATATATATATATATATATATATATATATATATATATTGTAAAAATATAAGCCTATATATATAGTATAGCAGAGTATATATATATATATATATATATATATATATAGTTATATTAATATATATATATATATATATATATATATATATATATATATATATTCTACAGAGTAGTTAATTTTTTTTTTTATTTCAGGAATTTGAGAATAGTATACGACTTTTGCAGCCAGAAGGTCATTTTAAGACTATGGTTGCGGTTTTGAAGAAATTCCTTCACTTCATGAATCTTACTGCTACTGTAAGTATTCGTTTATATGAGAGCTTATTATTATTATTTATTATTATTATTATTATTATTATTATTATTATTTATTGCTCTAGTTGAACTCTCCTTTTACCATGTCCAAATTGTTTGAATTATTATTAGTGAAAAAAAGTAAATAAAAAATAAAGTTGAATGTGTTTATGAAATATACTAGTCTCTTGTAGAATCTGCAATGTACAGTCTATTTTATTCTCCTTATTGAGCTTTATGAAAAGTTTTATATAGCCCAAAATAGCAATAATAATAATTACGTTAAACACTTTCACAGAAAGGTTTAGGGTTTACTCCTTTCTTGACCTATGTTCAATTTCTATCTAAGCTATATGTTGAATGGGCACATTCAAACTGTGAAGACAGATTGAAGGGTGTATTGGTGGTGCGTTGCCGCTTAAATATTATTAGACTTGTTAGAAAACGAACAAATCACTCATTTTTAAGTTGTATTTTAAACGACTTATTTTTTAGTTGCTAGTAAAACAAGATTTAATTACTGTAATTGTATTGACCTATTTTTAACATATCAAAATGTTTCATTGTCAGACCTCTTTGTTGAGAAGCCTAAAACCGACTGAGAGGGTAGTGAAATATATGGAGAACTTAGACCGTTCCCCAGAGGAAGAGGCGGAAGAAAAACAGAAAAAGGAAAAAGAAGCAGAAGCATTGGCTTTTGAAGCTTTTGGCTTTTAAGATAATTTTTTTTTCTATTATTGGTTCCTGTTAAACATGAATATTTTTTTATCACATGACTTTAGGCGGTGGTGTAAGCAACAATTACAATTTTCTTCATTTTTTATCGTTATTTGTTAACGTTGTTAAAATCAAAAGTGTTAATTACTGTTGTTATTATCACTCCACGTTTGTCTCTTAAATAACAATGACGAAGAGCACACCGAGGTGTTAGGTATTCTTTTCAAGCTCCATTCCCTCATCTTATCATAAGTCATAAGAGAAATATGCGTTTGGTGTGTTCGTTTTCATTTTAAAAAAAAAATCCCATTGCAGGACATTGGATTTACCATTGTTCTCCCTCTTAATATTTTTTTTTTCTTTTAACCGCCTACTGTGATCTTTTAACATACACAATAAACACACACATACACAATATTTTTTTTTAAACAATTTAATTAATTAATCCTTCAAGCATCTCAATATAAAGTACAATGCTTAAGAGTTAGCTAAATATATTTTTTATTTTATATAATTAATAATTGAGAGAAATTTTTGAGTTTTATAATTTTTTAATATATATATATATTATATATAATATATATATATAAGTTGTTTATTGAGTTTTATTAATTTTTTTAAATATTATATATATATAGTATATGATTAATATGTATATATATAGTATAAGATGTAGTATATATAGTATATATATATATATCATATTATATATATATATACTATATAATATTATATATAGTATATATATAATATATATATATTATATATATAAAGGGTCTGCGTAGGTTATAATTTGTGGCAAGATATTAAAGTTTAATTAATCATTTAATTATTTAAATGAATTTTTTTTTAATGGAATTTTTCTTCGTTTTAACCAAAGATTATGTGATAACTAGTCAGGAATTTATAAAAAGTTTTAATTAAAAATAATGTTGCGGGAATCTAGAAAAATCAGAGTAGATGTAGTAGTGCGTATGAGCTTTTGGCTATGAATGGCAAGATTTGGATAACTATGTGATTATATAGTGACAGTTTGAGAAGTTAATGATATATAATAACGTAGGATATATATATATATATTAATATATATATATATAATATATAATATACTATATATATATACTATATATATATATATATATATATATATATAATATAATATTATATATATATATATATATATTATATATATGTGTATAAAATATATATATATATCGAATATATTGTTATAAAAATTTAATTTATTTCAAATGAAAAGGATATTGATACTTAAGTTTGCTTTGTTATATATATATATATATTATATATATAATTATCATTATTATATACCTATATATATATATATAGTATAATATATATATATATTATATAATAATATATATATAGTATTTATAAAATATATATATAAATATATTTTTGTCACGTAATATTTCACCGTCTTATTTTCTTTTTTTTTTCTTTTAATGCCGCATATTTTTCAACTTATTAATTGTTTAATAGAATTTTTGATGTAAAAAAGCAGGTCAAGAAGTCTTGTAAAATTTTTCAACTTTTCTTTTTGTATGGAAGTACAAAAAAAAAAATTTTTTTTCCTATATATTTTAATTTTAGTTTTTCAAAGGTGTTAAGAACAAAACAGTATTTTATTTCTAAACTTCAATTTTTATAATTGTAAATTTTGGAAATCTGTTATATTAAAATGAAGTACCTGTTTTTTTGTAGTTTTAATTTCCTCTTTTTTATTGTTTTCCTTATTGAAAAATAATTTTTGGTTAAAAATTTGAGCCAGTCTTGCAAATGGTCTCTCATTTCCTAACTATTAATAAGAAAAATCTGAAGAAAGGGTGCACTTACCATTTCTACCTTGTGGTGGAAGAGCATATTGATTTCATAAAAATCTAAAGATTCTTAGAAATCACTACAAATATTTTTATTTTGGCGAGAATTGAATGTTTATAATAGCCCCAAGATGGACCAGAACGGAAGTGCTTGGTTACCAGGATGCATGAGATATGCCCTTAAACTTTCAAGTTCCAGTTTCAGAAATACAGAGAAAAGTTGCCTACACATTAAGAAATGAAAACTGGCAAATTAAATATTTGGGGGAACTCCCTTAAAGATAATCTCCAATATCCTCTAGAGTTGAAAGAAAAATACTCTAGATATCTTGTAATGGAAAACTTTAAAAACAAATTTGAAATTTAGAAACCTTGGGAAGTTAATTTTTCATAAAGCTGCCCAGACTGCTCGAGATATCCCTCCAAGGTCACAAGCATTGAATCATGCTCAAACCTGTTAATACCCATTGCCATCCCCAGAAGTTGCAGAGCATATGTTATTGAACTGTCCTGCCCTTGCAGTTTAAAACAAAATGGTCGATGATCTCTGGTACCAACCGGCAATCGTTGCGGGTGGTAGTTTGAGGCTACTTGTTGGGTGGTTCTTGAGGTATCAGTTGTGCGAAATATATATGAATGTGTGTTTTGATAGAGGAGTGTTATTTGGGGGAGGGGGTATAGTTCTAAAGAGTTCACCATAGTAGAAGAGGGAGGGGATCTTAGACGATTCTCTGTGTTCTTGTAAATAGTTATGACAGATGAGAGGGGTCGGAGAGTCCTGGCGTAAAATTGGGTTCCTATCATCAAGATGGTCTAGAATTGGTAAAACTTTCGTTTCTTCATGCAAGTGCTGGTTTTTAGGCAACCTGTTATTGTACGCAGGGCGTCGTTTTGTATTTAGTTTATTTCTATTAGTAGGAGAGGTTAGAGGATACCAGACTATTGATTGTAGTTCTTGAAAAGTTTGAATGTTGTTGACAGTGTTCGTTTCATTACTGAAATTGTGTTGGGATAAGGCTCGGAGGACATTTTAAATTTTTCATCTTGCTGTGGGTGACTGTTGAAATGTGTGGTGTAAAGGTGAAGTGGGTGTCGAAGGTTATTCCGAGTATTTTGGGAGTTTAGGGGAATGATCAAGTTGTTTATGGTCACTTGTGAGTAGAGGAATGATTGGTGTATGTCCATGGTGATCAAGGTGATAGATGATTTCTCGGCAGAGGCCAACATTCTGTTGGATGATAACCAAGCTTCTAAGTGATTTAGGTAAGTCTGAGCGAGGTTTGTGGCAATGGGTACTGAGGAGTCTGATATGGTTATAGTTATGTCGTCTGCGTAGGTTATTATTTTTGAATTGGGAGTTTGGGGGTAGCGATATCGGTTGTAAACTAGGTTGGAACAGGAATGTGGGGGGATTAGGATGGCTCCCAGAGACCATTTCTTAATTTTACCGTTTTTGAATTTTGGTGCTTGCTGGATACTTTGGCTGTGCGTCCAGATATAAAATTGGATAGGAATTTTTTGTAATTGATATGAAATGGAGAGTTTAAAATTTTTTTGAAATGTAATTGTTATGAAAGGGAGAGTTTAGAATTTTTTGGTTGAGAATGTGTCTGGGTATTGTGTCAAAGGCTTTACTAATGCCTATAGCCAGGAGTATTGTTCTGTGGGAGGGTGTTTTGTGTTTAATCCCGTGTTACGATGTTTTTTGTGTGAATATTAGGGGAAATGGTAGAGTGAGATTTTTTTAAAACTGTGTTGATGCTTGGGAGAGTGGAAGGTAGTTTGAATTTTGGTAAGTATGATTTTCTCCATTAGTTTGCACAAAGAAGAAAAAAGGGATATGGGTCGGTATGAAGACGGGAGGTTGGGATCTTTTCAGTTATATATATATATATATATATATATATTATAATATATATTATATATATATAATATATATATATATATAAATTATATAATTATATATATATATATATATATATAAAAGCCAAGACGAAAGGAAGGCGGTGAAAAGACGACTGGGGGCAGGGGGTGGGGGAGTAGTAGTGAGTTGCGATTCTGATGAGATGAGTGACCTGTGTCATAGAGCTATGGTGGATTTTGTTTTTGAGTATTTGAATTTTAAAAAGACAAATTAAGTTCTAGAAGGTAAGGTAGTATGTGGTTTGTGACATATGGTCCCACTCTTGAAGGTAATGTTGAGAAGGGAGTGTGACTTACTGGGATAATCTGAATGATGTCTAGTAGGATGGAGTGATTAAGGGCTTCTTAGATTGGTTGTTGGGCGACTGTAATGGTTTAAAGTATGGAGATTGCTGACGGTAATATCATCTTTTAGCAAGATGCACGTGATAATCCCTTTGCCAACATTATTTGCAAATTCCTTAATGAGAAATTTCCACAAAGATAATTGGGAATAAGAGTTGGGGTAGGGTAGAATAGGATGGCCTCCACATTTTCTGGACCTGGTATTTCTTAGTGAAGAATTGAAGAATGGTGATGGATCTCTAAATCAGGTGAGGGGTTTGAGGATGAGAATATCAGATCATTATGTTGTTTTATGCAAGATTAAATTAGTTGGAGAGGAAAGAGATACGAAAGGAAGTGGGGAGAAATTAAGAGAGGAATTTAAATGAAGATTGGATGTTGGAGATGTTACGTGAGAGAGCCTTGAAAATAAACAGTTGAATGTAACAAGATGGAAAATGTAAGTCCTGGTTAAATGGTGCAAAAAGCCAATAGGCATGGTTTTCAAAAAAGTCGTGTATGGAAATATATGATGAATAAGAGGAAGGCTAAGAGTTGCATACAAAGGAAATATAAAAAAGAAACATAACTGAAGTTTGGAAGGAAAATGATGAATGTGGGCTTACAAGGGAATTATGAAGCCTCTGGGGAGGAATTAACGAAAAATAGTGTGGTAAGGGTAAGTCTTTATAGGATGAAAAGATTAGATAGAGATGGTACTTTGGCGACTGTTGAAAAAGATGCGAGGGAATGTGGAGGGAATACTTCCGAAATCTTCATGACATTGGCAAGTGAAATGGAAGAGGTGATGTGTGTAGGTTTTGATGGTGCAAGGTGAATAAAAATAGGTATTTTTTTGGGGAATGAGGTAAGATAGAATAAGTGAGAAATTGAATAAATTGGTAAAATCAGCAGGTAGTCATGGATGGAAGATTTACTAGGAAATGATAAAAAATGGAAGGAGAGATGGTCGACTTATGATTGACTGGATATAGGAAGTTGTGCAACAGAGTTAAAAATGAATAGTTAAAAAAAATTAGAAGTTCGTTTCTTCCTCTTTCCCTCCTCTGTTAGGATTCTTCGCAACAGTACACGAATAAACTGGCAGTTTTTAACATTCGGCTATATAGCTGAACTCTTGTGCTCATAGACTTTCTGCCTTCCTACATCCTACTCATTTGTGACACGATCTCCCAGCTTTTTCCCATCCTCCAACTCTCTCTTCAACTCATTTTAATAAATATTGTAATTTTTCTTCTAAGATGTGATTTCAACATACAAGCAGGGCGTAACGGTCGCTAAAGATATTGTGTGGAGGCCTCGAATGGTTCTCAACGGACTTGTGGCTTCGATGCTTGGCACCCTGCGTCCGGCGGTAAAAGACTATTACCCGATCTGTCTCTCTAATCTTCTCCGACCCGTTAACTTCTTGCTGGAACAAGAAACGTTCTCTCATTCAATCCCTGCATTCCAACGTAAAAAACAAAGAGGGACCCCCTCACTCAACCTTCTGAGACTATCGTTCCCTACTCTTGAAAGACAGGCCTTTTTAACTTGCAATTTCTAAGTTTTTCGAATCCTATGATATACTTAACAGAAAGATTTTGAAATACACATGCAAAAATCTTTCTAAAGGGGCTTATTTCTGATAGATAGAATGGCTTTCGTATAGAGCCCTCTGCTGGTGATCTTTCCGCATTCTTAGGTCCTCTTCCCGTGTCAGCAGTTTACGGTAGAAATATATTCGAAGACGGCTTTCGATAGGGGCTGTTGGCGACAGTGCTTGATTTTTTTAACTCTCTCTCCCACTTCAGTGTCCCATCCTGTAATCTCTTAATTTTCTTTCCGGTCGTTTCTGTAGCAGCTGTCTAAGACGACCACGACCATCGAATCATCCCTTTAACAGCTATAAAGGTGGTGTTGGCCACAGGGTTCTGTTCTATCCATAGTTCTTTTACAACTTTTCCACGAATTAATGAGCCTCTCTACTACTTCATCATCTTATCTATACTTCCTCTATGCGACAAACTCCAACGCCTTCAATGGCTTCACGCTAGGAGGGTGGGCCCTTGGAACAGAGTAACCCTCTATCTGTTCTCTAAATTTCTAATTGAGGAAAGGAAGAAGCATGGGGTTGTTTTCAACAAAATCCATCAAAAGGCCCAGTTCCCTCTATCTTTCTTCTAAGACGATAACCTTCCAAGCAAATCATTCCACACAAACTATAAACATGCGAAAAAATAACACGAATTCAAACATTTCGTTGTCCTTATTTACTCTGGCCGGGTTTCTTCTTTCTTTTTATTATTTTTCCAGCAAAAACTTTAATTGGAAGGATGTTCACATTACTTTGTTACATTGCTGACTCTGTGATCAGCGACTGTGTTGTTAACGTGATAACTTGGTCGATCACTCACTATTTATCTTAGAGTATTTCCTCTTTTCTACGAAATCTTCTCTAAAAACAAGTTTTCTCTAAATACAGGTTGGAGTGTTACTATAGATTATTTCACAATCTTTTATCAAATAATTGTTCTGAGACATTAAAAAATTAAAAAACTATATTTAAAAGAGAAGAGGTAGGAAAAAAAAGTTAAAATATTATTATTATAAACATTACAATGCCAAAAATATTTTTTTAATTATATAAAGTTTTCTTAAAGTTTATATAGTTTGCAATGCGCAAACTTAACTCACTAGCCTCGCCTTAACATCTTTACTTGGATTCGAAGCCTACGAAAGAAAGTCTAATTTTTTATACCCTCAGTCACCACTATGATTGAGTTAAGGGTTTCATTTGAAATAATTAAAGGTTCAAATGTTAACATAAAACAAAATTATACATATTTAGTGATTCCAATTGCAGACACCAAGGATAATTAACACGAAATCCTCAACAGTCAAGGTGCGCGTTGTGTGTACTACGATCGGCGTTCATTGGCACTTAAACGAGATTTCATTTTGACCAAAAAAAGCTCAAGAGTCTTTTATATAAACAACTTGAGACTAAACAGATGTGGTATGCAACGGACAAATATTGGAATACGGCAATTTATTTTGGATTTTAACCTAAACAATTTAATAATAATTTACAATTTATGTAATTAGTCACAGTGGATCCGGATAAATGCTGGTAATATTACCCCCATATAAATAAACAATTTAACAATTCGTTTTTGGTCCCATTTAAAAATGCCAATCAGTTTATAATAGTAACGTCTGGATTAATAATAATAATAATTAGAGGAGTGAAATTTTAAATGAACAGGGTTATAAGGAAGATAATAAAATATAATATAATAATAATAATAATAATAATAATAATAATAATATAATAATAATAATATATAATATGATATTGTGAAGTTAAATGACGAGGGTTATAAGGAAAATTAGACACGGTTAGAATGGAGATGGGAAGAGAGAGTGGAAAATGGCTTGCCTATTGTACGCAGATGATTTGGTTTTTGTGTGTGTGAATCTGAAGAGAGTTTTGAGGGATTTTGTATGGTGTGTAAAAAGGAGGGGTTTTGAAATTAAATTAAGAAAAAAATAGTAAGCTATTTGTGGTAGTGAGAGAAAAGAGTCTGCAGTGTGAAATCATTTTTGGATGGTATGCAATTGGAAATAGTATCCGAAGTTTTTAAATATGTTAGGTTATATTTTGGATGAACAGGGTGTGGATGACGCGAGTGTAGTAGAAAAGTTGGAGTGGTAGGAAGGTGGCCTGATGCAATTAAATCTTTGATGAATGGAAAAGGACTAAGTCTTTGGCTCTGTTAGGGATCTGCATGGTGGCATGTTGTTACCGATGTTAATGTATATAAACGAAACTATGGTGAAATAACGAGGTATATATTCCTCAGGTGTAGTCGTGTTCAGATGAATAAATATTATGCGCCGTCCGTTTAGGAGTGGAGAAGAATTGAAAAATAGTGAGAGAGAGAGAGAGAGAGAGAGAAGAGGAGAGAGAGAGAGAGGAAGAGAGAGAGAGAGCAGGAGAAGCATATTTAGAGTGAAGAGAAGGAGAGAGCGAGAAGGAGTGGAAGAGTTTA
>JABUQX010064172.1:0-47353 GCA_015478945.1 Trachelipus rathkii | reverse complement strand
GGAAAATTAACAAATTGGGGAACATTTTTATTTTTAGAGAAAAAAAAGTTATTTCAAAATTTTATTTATTATTTATTTATTTTATATTATTATGTTTATTATATTATATATTTTATTTATTTCTTTATTTAATTTCTATATTGTTTTTTTATTTTTTTTATATTAATTATTTATATTTTAGTTTTTTTATTTATTTATTTATTTAGGTCGCTTCTATTTGTTTATGGTCTTTTCAGAATGAGGTGAGAGGTGCTTGATGTTGGGATTGTTCTTCTTTTTTTGGGATATGAGAAAAGATTTTGCCATTTTATTGTGTCTAGGCTATTTGTCGATTGTTCAGTGTTGGGGTGTTTTTTGTTTTTTATTTTGAATTGTCTCAAAGAATGTTGTGCGCTTGTGTCGGGTCATTGATTTTTGGTCCGGTTTGGTTCTGTACCTGCTTGAAGATGCGATGTGCCCGCAGTTTGTTCACATCTTTGTGGATTTATAGTATTCGGTTTCCAGCGTGTATCGAAGAGGAGATTTGAAATTTCGAGATGCTTTTTTTTTGGGGGGGTGGATTGGGGGATTTTGGTTTCCCGTGCCAATGGCGGATTGTCCGGATGGGTTTGAGTCCTGTGCGAGTGAATTTTTTTGTTGTTTTATTGCCTCCTCCTTGAAAAGGGCTTGCCTGATGAAATCGGTTTGACTTTGGTCCGGTTGGCTCCTGTTACAGGGCACCGAGTGCGTGTTAGAAGCAGAGTATTCACCCTTCTGTGGATTAAGTAGTGTCGGTTTTCAGCCCAGTTGATATTTGTGCAGGAGATTTTTGAAAACTTTGGAGATGCGGGTTCCTTTGTATAGGGAGGGGCGGACCGGATGTGTAGGGGCCCTCGGTACTATAGGTCTTACCGGCGGAGCTGTTGTCGTTAGTTGTCTGGCGGTAAGCCCCGAATTTTTATTCGTTCTTTGTTTTGCCACTTTGTTTCGTAAGAAGTGTTGTTGGCGCTGTTGGGGGTCACTGCCTTGGTCGGTTGGTCCTGTTACCCTTGAGCACCCCTTAGAATGCCGTGTGGGCCCAGAAGGGGTTCCAACCCATCCTTTCTGTCGGATTTTTAAAGTATCGAGTTTCAAGCAATGAATGCGAAGCCAGGAAATTTAAACACTGTAGGAATAACCTTTTTTTATTGGCAGGTGTGGTCGATAGTTGGTTTAACCTCTATGTACATTGATTAAAGTCGACGCTGTTGTCGGATTGTTTCGAAAGTCTGGCGCCCGAGTGAAATTTTTCTATGTTTATTATGCAAAGTTTTCGCACGCATGTTGGGCAAGTCCGGCGTACTTGGGTTTTGGATCGGTTGCTTACTGTAGCCAGGAGACCCAGAAGGAATGCCGGGGTGAGTCCCGAGCAGGGGTCTTCCAACCAAGCTTTGATGGATTTATAAGTCTATTGAGTCAAGAGCAGTCATATCGAAGCCAGGCACTTTTGAAAACTGTAAGGGAGACTTAATTTTTTGTTGTGTCGGATCGGGATAGTGGAACTTCTGTACATTGTTTTACCCCGGTATGGACCGCTGTTGTTGCCCCCCGGTCGGTCCTGGCGCGAGTGAAATTTTTTCTTGTCATTATTATTGGCAGTATTTTCGCACAAGAATGATGTTTCCCTTGTCGGGACGTGGCCTGATTTGTGGTTGCTCTGTAACACGGGAAGAACTAGCAGAGTGCTGGTGTGCTCAGTGGGGGTTAAAGCCCTTTCATGGATTTAATAGTCGTTTCAAGAGTGATATCGAGGCAGGAGACGTTGAAAACTTGTTCGAGTTACTTTTTTTCTGGGTGGAAGATCGACTAGTGATGTGAGCCTCTGTACATTTTTACGGCGGGTAGCTGTTGTCGATGGTTCAAGTCATGGGCGAGTGAATTTTTCATGTCTCTTATTTGCAATTTATTACGCAAAAACGATTTGTAGCCCGATGTCCGGGCGTGGCTGATTTGTTGGTTGCTTTACGAAGGAGAACCTATCAAAATGCGTTGCGCCAGCAGAAGTTCCTTCTATATTTTATATCTGTACTCTTATTCCAGACTTAGTTATTTACCTACATTAGCCACGGTAATGCATGTATTGTAAGCCCGTAGCACACTCAAGGACTTGTTCCTATTGCATCACTAAGGATTTATTGCACCAGTCACCTTCTTCCTGCCTTTCACAACTTTTATACTACATTCTGATTGCTCCTTTCCGCCTTTTCATCACCACTATATCTAAATATGTTGAATCAGACATTTGTTCCAGCTGGCTTCACCAAGCTCTACTAACTTTCACAAGGAATTATTTAATCCTCAAAACGCAAACTGTATCTATTATACGTTATATTTCAACCCCCCTTTTCAACGAGCAAATTTCATTACTAATCCCCCTCAAAGCTTTTTACACTGGCCAATCTCTCGTCTTTTATATCCTTCCACAAGCTCATTTCAGATTCGCCCACTAACTAAATACTCTGATATAATAGGGTGAGGCACACCTCCACTCTCTTTCATTTCTCCATTACTTACACCAGTTCCGCTGTGCGTACCTCACCCAGCTCGTGATTCTTTCATGAACCCAATCCATATAATATATTTAGTTAGTATACGTATATATATATCTTTTAGTGGTTTATCTACTATATGATTATATATCTTTTACTATATTATATATAATATTATATTTATAATTATATATATATATTAATATATTTAGTTATATTTATATCTATATTAATATTAATATACTGTATATATATTCTTTTTCATTCGACCATTCAAGCTTTGATATATTTCTTTTACAAGCCAGAAAGAAATAGTAATTATTTTTTTTCCGGTCACGGCTCCGGTCTGGCTCCCGGCTCAACTCCGATAATAGTTTCTGCGACTGTTTTAGAGAATGTGTTGCAATACTTTCTGGCAATTAATTTTTCAAGTACAAAAATATTTTTTGAAAAATTATGCAGATCGCTGTTCGTTTCATAGTCGGCTTGGGGCTCCAGATCCGGCGTGGACGACAAGAGGTTTTCTGCATATTTGAAATTGTTTAGCACGTCTTCTGGAAATAAACTTTTCACCAAATAAAATATTTTTAGGAACAATTTTAAAGAATTCGGCTCCGTTTCGACTCCGGATCCGATCCACATAAGAGTTTTGCATACTATTTGCAACATTGATCAGACGTCTTCCGGGCAATTAAATTTTTATCTAAAAAAATATTTCTTGAAAAATTTTTAACCCAGGATCCGTCTCAGAATCCGGATCCGGTTCCGATCGGATCCGGTGCGACTAAAGTTTTTTAGAACATTTTGAAAATTTGTGTGAGAGATATCTGACAATAAATTTTTCACTGAAAAAATATTTTCTTGAAAAATATTTATATAACCCAAGATCCGGCTCCGGATCCGCTCGGATCTTGCTCCGGATTCTCAAAGGGTTCCTGCCTATTTAATTGTAGCACTCTCATTAACAAATTTTACCTAAAAAAATATTTCTTAAAAAAATTCATACCCAGGACCGGTCCGGGTTTCGGCTCCGGTGTTGCGGTCCGGGGCTCCGGATCTGCGGACTAGTTTCTCTACGAATTGAAAATTGTTCAACAGTTCTTCTGGCAATATTTTTTTTTTAAAAAGATATTATTTTTTTAAGAAATTACTACAGGCTCCGGCTCCGGCTCGGTTCGTCCGGGCTCGCGGCTCCGGCTCGGCATCCGTTCGGTTCCACACGCGGGATTCCGAGTTTCGGCTTCGGCTTCGGGATTCTGATTAGGTTCTTGCACTATCCTGAAATTGTTCAGAGTTCCTTCTATCGAATAAATTTTTCACAAAAAAAATATTTTTTCGAAAAAATTCATCTCGGTCCGACTCCGGTCGAATCCGGATTCCGATTAAGGAATCGTATATTTGAAAATTGTTCAGCATATTCGTTTTCTGGGAATAAATTTTTCATCTAACAAATTTATTTTCGTTTGAAAAAATTTATCTTACCAAGTATAGGTCGGATCTTTATCCGGATCCGGACGCTAAGGTTTCTAACACTGTTTGAAATAGTTTGTTCAAGTACGTTTTAAGGCATTAATTTCAATTAAAAAAAAATATATATTTTTTAAAAATTCATACCCAGGTCCCGGCTCCGGCTCTGGATCCAGCTCCGGCCTCCTCTCCGAGCTCCGACTTTCACTTTCAACGTCCGGTCTGACTAGGTTTCTGAACTAGTTTTGAAATATGTTCAAGTACGTCTTCTGGCAATAAAGTTATTCACCTAAAAATATTTTTTTTTTTTAAAATCTACTCAGGATCCGGCTCCGGTCCGGATCCGGATGCCGACTAAGAGGCTTTTCTGAAACTATTTGAAAGATCATGTTCCAGAGTCTATAACTAATTTTCATTAAAAAATATTTTCCGAAAATAAACTTTTTTATTTCATTCCGACTGTTGACTCCGGCTTCGGTTCCGACTCAAACGGATTCGATTAAGGGATTCTGGCACTATTTGAAAATTGATTCAGCAAGTCTTCTGGCGAATAACTTTTTATCTAGAAAATTAGTTCTATGAAAAATTATGACAGGATCCGTCTCCGATCCGGGATTTTCCGTATCCCGGTCCGGATTCCGGACCTGACTAAGGTTTCGTTGCACTTTTTTGAAATTTGTTCAGTGCGTTTTCTGGCATTAAGATTGTTTACCTAAAAAATATTTTTTGAAAAATCATTACCAGGTTTCGGCTCGGTCTGATTTACTTCGCGCGGATCTGACTAGGTTCTGACTATTTGGAAATTGTTTAGACACTTCTGGCAATAAATTTTTTCATCTAAAAAATATTTCTTCTGTTGAAAAAATTTGTTATCTATTGACGGTTCTGCTCTGGTCCGACTTGCGACTTGGCTTTCGGACTCCGGGATCCGGATCGACTTAAGGCATTCTGAACTTTCTGAACCTGTTTTCAGCACGTTTCTGGCAAAAATTTTTCATCTAAAAATTTCCTTAAAAAAGATGTATACGCAGAATGCGCGGCTCGCGCTCCGGTCCGGAATAACTAAGGTTTCTGCACGTATTTTGAACGATTGTTCAGCTCTGTTTCGATCTGATAATGATGTTTACTAAAAATATTTTTCAGGAAAAAATAACGTATGGCATCGAGGCTCTGATTTCGGCTCCCACTTCGACTCGGCTTCCGACTCGGAATCCGGATCCGACTAAGGAATTTGCACTATTGAAAATTGTTCAGTACGTTTCTGGCATATATATTTTCACCTAAAAATATTTTTTGAAAAAATTTTACCGGCTCGCGGACTCGCTGCTTCCGAGCTTCACCTTTTGGCTACGAATCTGATAAGGTTATGCTGTACTTTTTAAAATTGTTAGTCGTCTTCTTGGCATTAAATTTTTACCTAAAAATATATTTTTAGAAAAAAATCGTATCCAGGTCCGGCTCCGGCTCTGGCTTCCGGCTCCGGGCTCCGGCTTTCGGGCTTTCCGGTCGGCCTCGCGGCTCCGGCTCCGGTCCGCATTGATCTGCTTCGGTTTCGGTTCCATGGTGGTTCAGTACTTTTGAAAATTGTAGATCTTCTAATATAAATATTCTTCTAAAAATTTCTACTCCGGCTCGCGTCCGAGCTGCGATGTCCTATCAAGCGAAATTCATTACTATTTTGACAATTGCTTCAGCACATCTTCTGGCCAATAAATTTTTTCATCTAAAAAAAATGTATTTCGATGAAAAAAATCATACCAGGCTCCGGTCGGCATTCGGGCTCCGGTCGGCTCCGGCTCCGGTCGGTCATTTAATTGGACTGAGTAAAACGCGAGAAATGAGTCGAGGTTGAGAACTATGAAAAAAAATAGATGTTTCCAAATTATAATAAAACATTTTTTTTTCCTGAAACCTTGGGAATTGGCAATTTGACTGGAATTGAAATTTTTAGTTCGACACACCTCTCTTAAATAAATTTCTGTATCTAAAAACTATTTAGATTTTTAAAAACTAATTTACCACATATGATGATTTCAGGAGGTATTTGAGTAACTAATTAGATAAAAAAAAATGTGAAAATTTTTGATTTTTGTTTTCAAAAATTAGTAGTGAGTCCCCGCCATCTAGTTATGAAGTATCGCCTTATTAACTAAGGCAATAAAAGTGTTTTCATCGCTTCATTGATCAAAGTAAATGAATGGGGCAGGGGGTACACATGAGAAGTAATATATAATAACAGTCGTGTGTTTGGCCGAGCACCGGAATTCTTGAGCACGCAGGTCTCCTCACTGGAGTTCACGCACAGAAGCCCGCACCGCACACCCATCATTCTACCGCAGTCCGCGACCAACCGCAGCCGCAGCGCCCCGCCCGCAGGATTATTATACTAGTATAATATAATTATATATTATATATCTATATATATATAGTATAATTATTATATATAGTATATATAGTATATATATATAATAAATATATTATATATATGATATATATATATTATATATATATTTTATATAGGCTATACGTATTATATATATATATTTATATTTATTATATAATGATTTCAAGTAGCGTCCTGAAGCGATGGGATTACCACATTGGGCATATATGGGTATGTAGAGTTGCATCCGTATGGCACTCCAGTGTCCTAGCTTCTCCCTTTTTGGTCGGTGGGTCTCCCTTATGTTATACAATCTATCTTGTACGTTGGATTTAAGCTCTCTGTATACAAACATAATCAATTACAGACACACGTTACTCTTTAAAGAGGATAAAAAAATAGTGTAAAATGGCATCCCAGCTACTTATCGAGAGATATATAGTAGGGTGGCCTTCATCGACCATTGAGGCCATGACGTCCTCCGGGTGATGGAGTTGGTGCGAACGAATAGGCGGCCTTTTTTGGATGTCGGTTTCTCTTCTTCATACAATTTCTGCAACTTTCTCGGTTTTAAATCTATTTTCATTTTCTTGGGACATCACGGTTCTCTTCTCTTCAAGAATTACTAAAACCCACAGAACTTATTTTTCATCCCAAAATCATGAAAAAAATTATTTCCGATGAACACTAGAGAAAAATTTTTATCCAGGTAGAACATCTTGGCAACTTCATTATGATTTCCTTTTCTGGATGTCTTCCTTTCTGAACATTTTTCAAATAATTTTTTAAAATTTTTTTCTATTTTTTCTTCTATTCTTTGCTTCTTTATTATTTCGTCAGCATAACTGCCGGCTTTAATCTTTAACTAAAGTGAATGCTTTGCTAAAACTTTTTCTTTTTCCACCATTAGGACGGTCTCAAGTCCTATAATCTGTCTTTCTTTCACTTCGCATCCGAACACTTATTTTGCCATTGTGTCATTTTTCTTCAAAAGGTTTGCGTATTTCTGCTTTTTTCAGGAGTTTAACAATAAGAGCGTACTCGGTCTTCTGATGGAATGTCATCTCTGTCTCTTAACTTTGAGCTTTCAAGCTTGGCATTCTGTGCTTGGTTTAAATTATTTCCGTCTCTGCCTTTCTAATTTAGGCCTTTTTATTTGTATTATATCTAATTTTACTTATAACAGAAAAGAAGGAAATTAATGACGGCGCTGATAAGGATTCACAAATATAATTTAGAAATATGCTCTCTATACATTCTTTCGTAATCTATCCTGCGATGGAGGATTTGAGACATGGCTGCAATTTCTTTCTAACTCTCTATCTTTGATTTTGTCTGGGCTTTTCGCTTAAGAAGCTCTCTACTGGCCGGCGACGATACGGCTCTGCTGGACGGAATCCACCCGAAAAATCGCACGAGCAAACAATGAACCAGAACGACCCACAATATTCAAGACCATGAATATCGGAGCCCGTGTTCGACGACTAAAGTCCGACGCGCGAAGTCACTCCACCCCCCTGAAAATGGAACCCCCACACCTACACCATCTAGCGCCAGATCTGTGTACATTTGAGTAATAAGCTAGAACCAAGCCCCTACCGCCCACTACCACATGAACTTTAGAACACACCACAATACCCCAAAGATACCGGTCTTCTTTGTAGTCTTTCTGTTTCTTGACCTCTTCCTTCGGTATTTGGTGGAATGCACGCTCATCTCAAATCTATTAAATGTGGTGAACTCAGTTCTGTTTATCCCATAACTCTTGTTATTTTCATAAAAGATCTTTATTACTTCATACATATCCTCCATCCTATGCGACGACTTCACCTGCATTACTCCCTCATTTTTCGATAGGACAGTCCTTTTCCACAATTAAAGCTACGTATAGGACGGGACCCTCGGATAACTAGCAATCTGTATTTCGTCGATTCTATGGCCAAGCACGAGAAGTAGCTCACAATTCTCCCACCGACAGTTGGCATTTGATTAGATGCGTTATATATAATTAAAAGTATAATTATAATTATAGTTTTTATTCAAATTATTTATTTAATTTTATATCCTGATCTGTGCTATATAAAGTATACTTAATATAGGATATCACGTATATCCTATATCTATACTATTATTTCAACTTGCTACAGACGGAAGGATAGCAAGAGAGAGTCGTAATATAACACACAGAGGTGATATAGCGATGAGGCGCAGGAGATATTGATTGACGGGAGAGAAAACACACAAACGAATATCTGTGTTTCTTGAGTAATTATGAGTGGTGAAGGTGTTTGGAGGATTTTTGATCTCGTGACCTTGGAAATGGAACGGTATCCTATGTGCTTCTGTCGGTTTGTTAAAACAAGTTTAAAGTAGGATGGAGGGGCTGAATTGATGTTCTGAGGCAGGCATTCACGAAATTCCTGGTCGACGCAACCTCGTTGTTTGCTTGTATATACTGGGTGTTCAGAGTTACGCGTCCGTAGTTAGAGACAGAAGTATGCCTGATGGGACGAAGGATGACTGAATGATATCCACTCAGACAGATGATCTCCTACGATTGACTGACTCAAGAAAGACATAGGAGTGGAGAGAGAGGAGAGAGAGAGAGAGGAGAGAGAGATAGAGAGAGGACAAGAGCAGAGAGAGAGAGAGTTGATCTAGGGAGTTTAGGAATCGTTTATCAGAGTCGGGAGGAATCTTAGACTGGGCGGGTAGTCCTATTTATTCATCGCATTGGAGAGTACACTGCTATTAGAGAAGACGAGTAAGAAGATACTGGATCAATCAACATTCGAACGCATGGGCAGACAACGGGAAGAGATAAGAGAGAGAGAAGAGTTTGAGAGAGAGAGGAGAGGAATGGATGGTTCTTGAGACACACCTTCTAACCACAGTCGTCCTTTTCTCTATGCAGCTCTTGACTCAGAAATTAACGAGCGATATGCTCATATCTGATATAGTAGTACGTCATACTTGGTAAAAGTCAAGCAGAGAGAGAGGAGAGATGGAAAACCTACCCCGTTATCTAGTATTTCCAAACTACCTTATTAAACATTTGTTGCATGGACCCGAGAGTTTTAACACGTATACAGAGTATCTGATTAATTTTGATGAGAGGATGAAGAGACAGATAACCCCGAGACAGAGGAGAAGAAAGAACCCGCAGATAGGATAGAACGAGAAAGTATTGAGACTAGGAGACGAGGAGAGAAGAGAGAGAAGAGACAGAGAGAGAGAGATGGAGAGAGAGAGAGGGTGAGAGAGAGAGAGAGGATGAGAGAGAGATGAGAAGAGAGATGAGAGAGAGAGAATATGGGGATAATTCTCATGTTATAGATGAATACGGGATTAGTCCTTTGGTGACTTAACTTGAAAACGGATGTGAGAACAGGTAAACTGTGAATGCAGGGGAACATTTCGAAGAACTTATTAATATTGGCAGTATTGAAGACGCGTGAAATTCAGTTGAATGTGTGCTGTGGGATTTAATACTGTAGAAGAAATAGATATTTTGGGTGATGAGGTTAATTAGTTAGGGGAAAAAGGAAAAGTGGGGAAGTTGATTACTGGCGAAATGATCAAGAATGGAAGCGAGATTGTGATTGACGGGGGATATGGGAGTTGTGCAACAAAACGTGGTTTGTAGAGAGTTTACGTTTCGTAGGATGGAGAAAAGAAGAATAGTGATAGTACCACGAATGTGTAAAGGTAAGAGAAGATTAGGGGAACTGGTTAAACTTACAGGAATTAAGTTAAATTTGAGTTGTATGCCTAGGGAGACTATATTGTGTTCCCTCTTTTTGGATTGAAAAGTCCACCGATCGAAATGTGGACTCGAGACCAACAACTCTGAACATATCAGAAAGCAGACAAGAACAAATGCCATTTAGAAGTGGTAGAGAGGATGTGTAGCATCAAATTTTTAGCGTTGAAGTAAACGAGTGAGAAAAGGAAAGAGAAAAAAATAGATTGTTTTTAGGTTTTGTGGACTTGCAACAGTCTTATAAAGGATTAATAGGGTGAAAGCTTCTTACTAGAAATGTGTCTTTTGTATGTTACATAAAATATTAATAGTTGTTTTGAGGGTATGCTTTTGAATGATATAAATCAAAGTTACGTACTTTTTAAGTTGAAGCGCAGTGTAAGTACTAAATGGAGTAGAAGTAATGGTATTAATTATATAAAGCGAAGTTGTAGCAGGGATATGTGTTTATGTCTCCATGACAAAGTTTTATGGGTGTATGATGGAATTGATGAAGGATTAAAGGTAGGGGTGGTAGGGGAGGGTGTTAACCTGATATCAAATGGATGAGTGGAGAGTGCCCTGCTTATAATTGTAAGCTGTAATGATTTCGTTTTGTGTGAAGTAAATTTAGTGTGAAATTTCTTTACTTTTGGAACAATTACATTTGCTCTTACCCGTTGGTAAAATTTGGTTATTTTGAAATTTGATTTAGTCCTTAAATTATAAACGGTGATGGTTCGAATCCCAGAGTAGTTCTTTTTTAAGTTGCTTTCTTGGAAGGATCATATTGTTCTCTCATCAAATAAGTTATCTGGTTTAATTTTTATGTTATTTGATGTAACGAAGAAAAGGGAAAGGGATGATGCAGTGTAGTATAGTAGTGAAACGTGTGAAATTGTGTTCAATTAAATTTCTTAAGTAATTGCAAAGGGACTAAATCGTGAGTTCTTAGGGGTGCTGTGTTTAGGTGTGAGAAAAAATAATAAAAGGGTGAAATGACGTGTACCATATATAAAGTACTGTATATTATGAATAATATATAGTATACTTGCCAACCTTACCAAATGAGTCAATCCTTCTAATAAAGATATTTATAATTAAGATCGTTCTCTAATTTGAAAAAAAAAAGTTGAACATTATGCAAAGGTGGCTGGTTATAGCGGATGTAGAGGGATAGTGTGTGAGAAATACGACCCGACACGGCTGGGAGACTGGGAGAAAAAGTGAATTGTAGTCAGTAAAAAGTGTATATATGCTATTATTATATTATATTAATATATATATTTATATATATATTATATATATATATATATATATAACTTATATTATTAATATATGTATGGAATGTATACTATAAATTGTAATTATAATTAAAACGAATTTATAATTTAAAAAGTATAAGTTTAAGACCTGGGTATTAATATTGGTCGTATAAATTTTTTTTTTATCCTGATAGCCAATTTTCTATTATAGCGTCCTAGTAAAATAAGTTTTTTGTATAAAATAAATAAAAATAATAATAATTCTCTTTAGTTATTAATTTTTTTATACTATTAGTTTATTTTGTAATTGTAATTTTGTTGCTTTCATTGCCATTTCTTTTTAGAACCCTTTTAGCTTAAATTACTTAAAGAAGAAGGAATAAATTTTTCTTGGAAAATGTTTTTGTATATAGCTCATAAATCATAAGTAACGCTTTTTTTATTATTATTATAATTTTGTAACTCATCTTAATGTGTCTGTGCGCGCTTAAGCCTTAAATACTTTATGTTCAAAATGTAATTCATGTATGTAGTTTCTTTATCGTACATACTATACAGATGTGTAATCCTGTTTTGGTTTTTTTATTTCGATCCTAAAGTGACGTGATATTTTTTTTCTTCAGTAAGTAAATCTGATATAGACAGTTTAATTGTTCATTATCGGAATAACTTCTCCCACATTTGGCGGTTGGTATCCGGTGTCCACCCTCCTTTTAGGATAGAGTTGAAGCTAAGGCTAAGAGGCTTATATAAAACTGTCCATACTTTCTGACTCCCTTGACCCTCTTCTCTGTACGTCGTGAACGTCGGCGGTCGAACCATATCATCTTTTCTATAGTATTTACAACGGACAGTTGACTCGAGTGAATTGACCTCTCGCATTCTCCATCACTGCGTCGCGCCTCGTATACAAGAGTGCCTTGTTTCTCATCTATAGAATTATTGCTAACTTATAAGTGAATATTGGAGACACTCAAGGATTACACTCGATTTAATTGTGTACCTCCTTCTTTCCAGCCACCTTCTTTCGTTTTGTGGAACTCCTTGCCTTCTTTTATTTTCCCCGCATATTCAATCTTCCTCTATTTAAATCCGCGTCTGCGCCAACCTGAGAATTTGCAGTTAGGCAAGGGACAGGGTGTGTGGCTTACTTTCCATTTATTTTAATGGTTTTTTCTTTTATGTAATTTTTAATTTTTTTTTTATTATTTTTTTGGGCTATCTCGAGGCTGCCCAATTGATTCACTGCTACTATGTATATGATTAAAAAAAAAAAAAAAAATAGATATATAATATTATATCATACTTAATATGTAAAAATATATAATATATATATATTACATATAATATATATATATATATTAATTAATTAATTCTATACCGATATAATAGGATAATATTACTATATATATATATCTATATATATATATCATGATACTGAGGATTATTCAGAAAAAAATAGATGGACAAAACGATAGTATCTTAATTTAATTGTTTCTATATTGACCAACGGCTAAATTCATATTTTTTTCACTTCTCTAGAAATAAAATTGTTTGAAGGTCGGCCCGCTTTCAGAAAAAAGAACTATTTTAAAAAATGAAAGCAAAAATGAAATTTAATTAAGCACTTGTAATTTATTTTTTATTTACAGAGCTCACAGATATATATATATATATATATATGAGTCGGATAATAATTATATTATATAAAAGTAATCTTTTATATATCTATATAGGTATATATATATAGTATATATATATATAGTATATAATAGTATAATGTATATATATATATACGGATATATATAATTATATATATAATTTATAATATATAATATATAAAATAATATTATAGGAGTCATCTAAGGTTATATAAATCCACTCTAATAATTTGATAATATATTATATATATATATATATATTATAGTAGTATTATATATATATATAGATATTTATTTAAGATATATATATATATATATATAATTATGAGCGGAGAAAATGCGAATTTATTTATGATGGTAGCTCTTGATTTTATTCACATTTAATTCCCATATAATTTTTTATATTTTTATTTTTTTTATAATAAAAGTTCGTGCCTTTGGGGAGGAGAGTCAATAACGCTGCTACCTATATAAACTGATAATAAATAAGTAAAACTAAAAGTTCACATAGACCTCATAATGATATGACACTAACCTCATTAACACATTAATCTATTCTAATGATAGAAAGCTAACCCATAACTTTACCTAACTAGTAATAGAAACTAACCTTACCTAACAAATAACAAAAATTAACCTAACCTTACCTATACTAGAAACAAACCTAACCTTACCTAACTAATAATAGAAACTAACCTAACCTTACCTAACTAATAATAGAAACTAACCTAACCTTACCTAACTGATTAATAGAAACTAACCTAACCTTATACCTAACTAACTGACTCCTCAGAAAACCCCCATTCTCACAATCCTTTAAAAAAAAAAAATTCTGATGATACAGGAAATAAACCTGACTTAGGTCTTCTCTTAGACACTTCTTAATTAACCTGCGACTATTAATTTATGGATTTTTAGGTTAATCTCATCCACGGTCATAAATTTAGGTGATGACGTCTTCATAATTGCGTTCAATATATATATATATATATATATATATATATATATATTAAATATAGTATATTATATATTATTATATATATATAATATATAATTATTATATATATTAATATATATTATAATATATATATATATTATACTATACTATATTAATATATAGAATATAGTATAAATATATTATATTATATATATATATATAGTATATATTATATATATTAATATAACTATTAATATTATTAATATATATATATATCATATAGTATATATATGATATAATATAGTATATTAAGTATATTAATATATATTATATATTAATAGTATAGTTATATATATATATATATAGATATAGATATATATATATATATATACTACTTCTATTATATATATATATAATATAATATCACGTCAGAGCCGAATCTGGAAACAAATAAATAAAACCCACTGGAACATATCGGCTAACAAAAGAATACAAAATTACTACATCACCTCAAAAAAAAAAAAAAAAAAAAAAAATACTACCCCCAGACAGAAGAAAATCTAGAATCCACCCATCAATATTCCTATCAAATAACAGACTTCCTCTCAACAAGCAACCCACCAATCCTAAATTTGGCTTTTGATACACATATGATATTCACAACCTCATTAACAATATCATTTCAAGAGAAACACATAAAGTATTAACTGGAACAAGCATTGGCCAACGTAAAGAAACTTTCACAATAGTATACAGAAAATACATCCACCCCTTCCTAAATTGTACCATTCACACTGCCTGGAGGCTCCCACAATATTCTCTCTCTCTCTAATTTTCCTGCTTGGTTTCTGTTACTTCTTGAAGGAAAATAAAGGTCTCAAGATAATAACAGGCGGGTTTCCCCTACAACCATCCATCATCCACTAACTGATACAAAAATTCTCCCTATAGAAGCCCATCATGCCATGATAGTCTGTCAGTTATAAAGTAAATCACCCTCAGTAGATCATCCTCCCCTGCATCAAATATTACAACAACCGCCCATACCTAACATATTCTAACATATAATACAACATGCTTCTCCCCCCTCCCCCCACCTCCAGATACTCCCATTACTAATCACATTCACACACAATTAACTTTTAAGATCGATCACAACATATCCAAATAACACCATACTCCAAACACGTCCTCCCAAAATGTCTCCTTCGGAACAAACCTGCATTATGTTGGGCATCATTCCTCCCTCTTGAAGGGAGGGAGGAATGGTGCATAACATAAGGCAGGTTTAATGCGTTATGTTGAGTACCATCCCTCCCTTCAAGAGTACAAATTTAAAATTCACAAAGCACACTCCCCCCATGTCAAAGATGTTTTATCCAGATAGATTAACGACGACATAGAACAAATCTTGCTAGACTAACGTGACTTAACGGACATCAGACAGAACTTCAACACCCTTTTTCTAACGGATTTCTGTTCCTGTCCTGCCGTGGTGGCACAATATTTCTAGGTAACCCGTTTCTCGTAGGAGGGCGGCCGGGGGCTGGGCCAAAGTATATAATATATATATATATATATATATATATATAATATATATAATATATATATATATATATATATATATATATATATATATATATATACTAATATACTTAATATATGATAATATATATATATTATAATATAATTCTAAAAACCCCAAAAGGTAGCATAAATTTTTAAAAAAATTAAAATTTTGTTTCCTTTTTGGGTTTTAGCATTTATTAACTTCTGACACATTTAGTTCTTAACACCTCCTTTCTCTCCTCTGCCCTCTCTCTCTCTCCTCTCTCTCTCTCTCTCTTAATAATTATATATATATATATATATATATATTATATATAGTATATATAATATATATATATTTTAAATATATAGTATATATATTATATACTATTATATATATATATATATATATTGGAGCCATCTTCACATCCTTTCCATCAGAAAAGTTTCTTTAGGGTTGACTATTAGAAACTCCCTTTTTTTTCCACACATCAAACACACACTATTACACGAACACTCACTTTAGTTAACAAAATAAAATGGCGCAAATTTAAATTTAAATAACCTCTGAGAAACCAAGAGAAGTGGTTTCTTAAATTATCCCCTCATCTTAACCCTTCCTCAGTAGTTACTAGTTACCACTTGGAAGTTGATGGTTAGTGATTGGGTTGAATTGCGACGGATCTGCAGGCTTATTCTGGTGTAAGATCTGCTTTCTTAATTTATTTCTGCAACTTTCGCTGTCTTATTCTGATTTCCACTTTGTTCAAAATCACTTATCTTCCTCTAAATCTCATCGTTTATTTTTTAAACGAAACTCAGGTGATCGTTTTGACAGTAAACCCTTCTCTCTTCCCTCTTAATGTCTCTATCCCAAAGTTTTCAGCCATCGGCGGCTGCTGTGCTCATGTGAGCAATGATGTTGATTGTTCTCTTGTATCTGACATCGAGTCTTCTGATTTTTGTGGCTCGGTCTATCTTGTCAATCTACTACTAAAATCATCTGTTTTGTATTTGTTTCATAGCTTAATTGACTATCCAAAATTCTTCGACTACTCAAATTCCAAATTTGAACACATTCTCTCTTCTCTTTTCTGGGAAATCATCCTTAGTGAGTTCGATGTTCACCCCCGCCATTGGTTTTCATCTAGTTCTCAGAATACAGCTGTTGAACTTGTCTACCATTTTTCTATACAGAATGACCGTAAACAGTTGGTGAAGCTTCCTACTCGTACCCTTGATCGTCTTGGAAATGAAACCAACATACCAGACGTTTTTTTAACCTCCATTTTTTCTCCCTATTCCCTTAAACTCCCTGTAGACATGGCTCGAAGCACTTTCTTGTAAAACATAAGACCCTACCAGAAGACAATTCCTAACGATACTCGTCAGCACACTTCCCGACCTATTTGAAGATGTACCCCTGACGACAAGAGCATTCATCTGGCTTAGCAATGATGGAGATCCAGCACATTTAAGTAACATAAAGTGCGCATAGTTTTCCTGGTTTTCTTGGTAAATTGATAGTCATGGGTGAACCCGTCTCATGGCATGTACGATCACCTGACCTCCACCGACTGGATTTATGTCTCTGGGATAACTCAAGGGTCTTGTGTATGCCACTGACATTAAAAATGTGGAGATGTTTAACCGATATATTGTCAGCGCATACATAACTATTCGCCACAATCCAGTGTTTTCTTGGACGTGCGCGCGCCAATCCATGGTCCTACCTGAACATGCGTTCATCGACGCTGGTGGGAGACATATAGAGCATTTACTATGATTCGTAGTTGTGTAACTCTTGTTGATGTATTTATTACTTACATAGATAAGTGTACGCTTGCGTAGATAATAATGAGTGAATAGGAGGAAATGAAAATTTCAAAGCTTTTAGAAAATCTATTAGTTAATTTTTTTCCTTCATGAGTAATACGAAAGAGCTTTTGATTAACTTTATAAACTACAATTGTGCCTAAGTTTAATTATACGAAGTATAGCTGGCAGCATAACTTAGTTTTATTTGTAACAGTTTTCTTAGGTGAACACCCTATATGTGAATATGCACAGATTCGTATTTGAACACCTCGGCAGCTAGGGATTATATATCCGATATAACGTACTGGATACTTACCTGACGGTGTACTCATGATATTTAACAACTCAATAAACCGTGATACTAATGCCTACTATCATCTATAACCACTAATAAATAATAATATAGTATGACTCACTTAATTCCACATATAGTTCCTCTCTCATAAAAAAAGTGATCGCCTTCAAGTTACTGTAATATATATATTATATAATAAGATATTATATATATAAAGCACCCGTGTATATATTCATATATCTTTTCCTTTTGTCTCACTCAAAAAAATAGCTGCCTGAATATTGATACTCGAAAATGTTTGCCATTATAAAGAACTGCTTTAAAAAATGTTTTATTTATATTAAGTAATATATTATATTATTATATATAATTATATATATATATATATATATATATTATATATTATAAGATATATTATAATATAATATTAATATATTATATAATATATATATATATAATATATATTATTATATATATATATATTTATATATATATATTAATATATTATATATATATTATAATATATATATATTTATATGTGTGTGTATATATATATTATGTGTGTGTGTGTGTATGTTGATGTGTGTTTATGTTAGTGTGTGTGTGTGTATTATATACATGTGTGTGTGTTAATGTAGTGGTGGTGGTGTGTGGTATATATATATATATAGTGTGTGTGTGTGATTAGTAGTAGTAGTGGTTGATATATATATATATATATATGTTGTGTGTGTGGTGTGTTAGTGTGTGGTATATTCGTGCTATATATATTATATGTATGTGTGTGTGTGTTGTATTTAGTTAGATTTGGTTGATATGTGTATGTGTATGTATGTGTATGTGTATATGTGATTATGTGTGTATATATATATATTATGTGTGTTAGTGTAATATATATAGTGTGTGTTAGTATGTGTGTTAATAATATATATATATATGGTATATATCTATATATATATATATATATATATATATATATGACTGAAATTATAATTAAGATTTTGTAAATGAAAGCAAACCTTTTTTTTTTTTCTTTTTTTTTTTTTTATGAATGCAATCTATAAAATAAAATATGTCAATTAAATAGATTATACTCAAGAAGGAAAGCAAGGATACATAAAGGCATGTTTAAAAATAAATATGCGACTGATTTCTGTGAAGGTATATATCATTACAAAGTACAAACTGAATGCTTTATGAAGTCCGGAAATGGATTTCTGATTAGAAGTTGGGAATTTTAGAAGTCCGGAGATGAAATTCTGATCAGAGGTTGACGGTTTTAGAAGCCAAAAGATGAATTTTTGATTAGAGGTTGAGGGATTTAGAGGTTTGGAAATGAATTTATTATGATTACAAGTTGGGTGTTTTAAATGTCCGGAGATGAATTTCTGATTAGAGAGAAGTTGAGGGATTTAGGGGTTTGGATACGAATATTTGATTAGAGGTTGGGGATTTTAGAAATCTGGAGATGAATTTCTGATTAGAGGTTGAGGTTTTTAGAAGTCCGGAGATAAATTTTTTGATTAGAAGTTAGAAGTTTAAAAGAAGTTTAGAGATGAATCTCTGATTAGAGGTTGAGCAGTTTAGAAGTTAGGAGATAAATCTTTGATTAGGATTTGGGAGTATATAAGTTAGCGCTTGCGGAAGTCCGGAGATAAATTTCTGATTAGAGGTTGTGGATTTTAAAAGTTCGATGGCCGGAGTTTAGAAATTTTGAGTGAACATAATTGATGAATGAAAGACTTTCACAGAAAAAATTAATATTTATAAAGAGAAAAGAAAAATAATTAAAGAGGGAGTTTCAAAGATAGTTGATTTATAAATTTTTACTATAAAAAAACTTTACAACTACTAATATGATATTATAAGGGACATTTTACTTTTAATCAATAAATCCTCTTTAGGATAGCTGATATTCTTTCCTCTTCTGTGAATAAATCACTACCATAACCTGTTGACTATCATCAATTTTGAGCCAAATTACCATCTGTAAAAATGGGACTTTTATAGGCTCTTCTATTTATTATTATTATTATAATTATTTAGTGGGTGTGCAAGGAATTATTTTGCATTAGTTATTATTATTATTATGTCGTGTTTAGGAATCACTCAAATCCCCACAGGGATTTTATAATTTATGTCTCTCATTATTATTATTGGCATACTCTTATTTCTGCTATACATCTATTATATTTTACGTACTATTATTATATTTATCTCTTATTATTATTTATTATTGAATATAAATTTTATATATTATTTCCTCTATTAATAGTATTCTCTTGAAGCCATTATTGAAATTGGAGATGTTTACTTATTAACTTAGTTATTAATACTCACATTAATTATGGTTATGATCATTCTCATATATTAAGAAGATTTACTCATGCAAGTTCTTTTATAATTGATTTTTAATACTTCAAATATTTAAAAGTAGAGATTACTCATAGTAGACTTTCCTATCTCTAATCTAACTTTGAATTAAGATTATTAATGAAGTGAGTTCTCTTATTAGATAGTTATTATTCTATGCCGTTTATTATTGATTATTATTTATTCATTATGTGAATTATTTATATCGAAAATTTGATTTTCAAATCTTTAAAGATGAATATAAATTTGAATAGGTCAAAATCTTAACATGGATCATGAGCTGTGAGTTTTTGAGAGTTTAAAAAATTATTGTTTACAGGTGATTTATTGTTCAATGTTTATTCTCCTTATCATATTAGATGGATGGAGGGCAAGTTAAAAAATATACACCACAATAATTTATCATATTTTTTTTAAAACTTTGAATGTTCTTAACCCTTTTTTGGAAATAAATTCCTCTTATAGGCTTTTTCCTCTCATCCAGGGGGACAGGCCTTCTTCTTGTGAACTTTTGGCCTGTTATGTATTAATATTGATTCACTTCTTTCTTTCTGTTGCTTACAGGTATAGATGGATTATATTATAGTAGCCTAGTAGCCACTTATTTACAATTGTGTTTATAAATAATAATATAGAGTATAATTTATTTATATTATATATATTAATATAATATATATAATATATAATTATAATATAATATATATATTATATATATATATTAATATATTAATTATTATATATTTAATATATATAATATATATATATATATATTATATTATATATATATATTAATATATATTATATATATATATATATAATATAATTATAATATATATATATTAATAATATATTATTATAGATATATAAATAAATATATATGTCCTTCTCACCACATAACCTCAATCCCGTAATAATCGGATATATAATAACCTCAACCCTAAGATCGGAAATTGGTCAGGGAAATTATTTGTATGGTTTTCTGACGTATAACAAGCCCTGCTTCAGCCGCCAAACGCAAGTAGGTATAAGTACTTGCCACATCCGCGGGGCTTGGTAAGTTCGCATATCCCAAATACGCGGCCTTTCCAATATTGCGAGAAGCAGAGAGAGTAAGTGATTTATGTTATTAGTTGAATAGATTTGTTCTGTTGCATGATGATATGGTCAATGTTTATGCAAGTGGGTGTATGTATTGAGTAATATATGTGATATGTTAAATACACTAATTGCCGTATATAACTGCTAATACGTAAATATTATAGAAAACTTTATCTATAACGGATCAATTTGTTGTGTCCGTTCACGTGGCATAACGGAGAATCGGTAATCATATAACTGAAGGAGGGAATCTCCGCTGACTCCTGAGGCGAGTCAAAAAACTCTGTCTTTAAACCCACTGAGTCCATACTAGTGAATAGTATATATATTAATATATTATATATATTATAATATATATATATATATATATATATATATATATATATATTATATATATAATATATAATATATATTATATATATAATATATATATAAGATATATATATTATATATTTATTTATATATATATATATATATAATATAATATATATTATATATATTATATATTATTATATATTTAATATATAATATATTATATTATATATATATATATATATATATATATATATATATATATTATTATATATATATATATAATATATATATATATTAATATATATATTAATATATATATATATATATAATATATATATATTCAGGGCTGCGGAGTCTTAAAATTATAAAATATTTTTTTCGACTTATATCCATGATCTACTCGTTAATCTATCTCAATTTTCTTTTTCTCAATTCCATTGTAGACACAATTTCAAATAATATTCTGTAACTTTTTTAGTGTTAGTTTTTTATTTTGCCAATTGTGGCAGAACCAGAAATATACTTTACTTGATTTGAAAATATTACATATGATCTGCTTCGATTCCTTCCACACCAAGATTTTCGTCGATCTCTAGATCATCAAAAAATCATAACAATGATTCTCTGACGTCACGGGGAATTTTCCTCTATTATCGAATCTCGCGCGGTGCAACTTCATTTACTGATTGTGTATTTTTTCTTCTTGACTACTATCCTCTGTGAAATTATTACCTATTTAATATATTATTTCAAACAACCATAAGTTTTATTTAAACAATGCAGTTTACACCTTATTTCAATCATAATATAAAACAAATAAGAAATTTCGACTAATCGATTCCTGTGAGAGACTTCCAGACTCACGATATCTTAAATCAGTCAAAATTCAAATAATTTCGACTCTATGACTATATATTTACCTAGTGCTTAAATCAATAGTATACAATAAAACATTTATTTTCATACACGTTATTATCAACTTTATTTTTATTTATGTTATTTTTTATGATCGCTCATTAATCCTCGGTAAAGAATGAAGGGAGGAAATTGATGTGAGACCACTTAACGCCACTTAGAATGATTCCTAATCTCTGACATGTCTTTCACTAGTCTTTAATCTCACTAATAAATTATTTATTTACTCATTAATATGAATGGTATATATTTTGATAATCATATATAAACATAAAACAAAAAAAATGTAAATATATATTTTTTGCGGATATTCTGTATACTTTGTGAACATTCTCAAACACGAGATAAGCAAAACGATTTGAGTTATTCTCAACTGATATATATTTAACGTGATCAATATAATATGTTCAGTTAATTACGTTATTAGTATAATTAATAAGTTTGGATATATATATATAATATTCTAATATGTGCATTAGTATAAGAGGATGGTAGAAATTATTCGATTAACCTACTGTGGAGTATGTACTATATATATGTAAAAATAAACAAATAATAAAAAATATAATATATAATGTAGAGAGAGTAATCAAGGAGATCACCAATAAAGGTAAAAATAGGACATTATACTAAATCAATATATGGTCATTATATATTAACAATGAAACTTGCGGAGTCTATTATTAGTAGGGATAATTGACGTACCTGCTTAAAGTATGAATAGTTCTTACGATACTTATTCGTTTATATACTCTCGCTGAGAGATTTGATGAAGGTATAGTCTGAGACATGAGAGAGAGACTGCTGAGGTCGAGATTAAATGACCAATAATTAAATGAAAACTCTCTTAGAAGTTAAGAGTTGACTCGGTTAATTGACTCTCGACAGAAATATATTTGAGTGAATGTATAGTGTGTGCAATATTTGGCAACACTCTCAAGTTACGAACCAAGTACTTCTGACTGTTAGAACTATCTCTATCGTTTAGTGATAGTATTTACAAAGGAGGAGAATTTTAGCACATGAAAGCTGTATTTTGTTAATGCTGCTGATTAAAAGTAAAGGGACTTTTCAAGGGCAGGAAAAAAAAAGGATTTCGGGTGATGATACAGATAGATAATAGAATTTAATATAATTCTTGCTAAAAACATGAACACTATTACTAATAATCTATGCTAATAATATGATAACTTTTCTTATATATATACTATATATATTCTATATATATATTTCTCGCCAATATATTTCTTATTATATGAACCTCATACTAATAATAATACGTTAGGTTTCTCTCGCAAATTATAAGTGAGTAGTCGTAATATTTATATATATATATATATTAATATTGCAGGTGCACACTGGACTACGCGACTATGAAAGAGAAAACACTCACGAAGTTTGGGTTGACCTCGAGGGAGAAGGTGACATGAGTATCGGCACATATATAACGGAATAAATTATTTCTTCTTCTTACGATATCAGGAACAACATCATCAGCTTCCATTTCGGATCTGATAACATATAAGGAAAACCCACACGAAATCAGGACTATAAAGGACCGATACGTAAGTGATTGCAGAATTAATGAATGAATGATGCGTTTCAAAGATATTTTCATATAATTAACCCCTATTTTTTCATTATTTGTTATTTTTTTGTTTTTTGTTTAGTTTATGGCAATTTCGTTCGATATTGGAGTTAAAAATCTTTTATAAAATCTTGATAGGTAAATTTTGAAATTGCAACTTGTAAGAATTGATGCTGTGATAAAAAAAATTAAATTAATTAGAGAAATAAATAAAGATTACCCAATATTTTTAAATAAATAGTAAAAGGGATGTTTGATAATGTGGATGTATGATATGTGAATGCAAACGTAGTGCTTTATGATGCAAATGTAGTGCTTTATGATTCAAATGTAGTGCTTTAGGATTCAAATTTAAAATAATTGTTTATAATGCATAAGTAGTGTTTTATGCTTTAATGTGAATTCTTGTTCTGCTATAGATCAATAGGTAGAAATTCCTGTTCGGACCAGCCGAAAAGTTAAATTATAGGAAAAAAGTGACTCATGTTAATGAAGAAAATCTAGGTACTATAAACGTAGACACATGTTCTTACTCATAGCTCTGTAGTTATTTTTATAAATTCCTTTAATATTATATACGTTTAAACAATCACTTATTTGACATGAATCCTACTGAAATTGTTCTTTTATTGGTATTGTCTAGCAGCCTCCTACTAATGCCTTTCAATTGGTATTTGCACATTTAATTAGTTCTTTATGTGGTTATCATAGATATACGTAGGTGCGAACTCAATAAGTGAAATTGCTTGCAAATACTTTTTATTTGTAAACTTAATTTTAAGAATAAGTAAAATTTGCGTAAATTCAAAACTGCTCGTTAAATAACTCTGAAGAAATCGCTTGAATTGGTAAAAGGTCAAAGTTTTGGAGAATTTAATTATTTAGAAAGTTTTAGATGCTACCGTGATAATTGTAAAAAAGTTTTTCACTATACTTTCAAGAACTCTATATATATAAGGCTAGGTGATATTAATATACTAGTCAATGTACCCTATATATTTCATAAAAGTTGATAGGCTGTGAGCGAGTCATACTTTATAGTCAGCTCGATTGCAGATCTCTAATTATACTCGAAGGTGAAATTGAGATAAAGCAATAACTCTCCCTTAAATAGGGTTCAGGTAAAGCTTTAGAGTTTATTTATTTTAAAATAATTTCATTAAATTTATATTTAAATTTATTTATGAATATATAAATTTCATATATATAATGTTAATTATATATTACATGACTGTAACTGAAAAAAATTTCAATTTTTTCAAAGTAGTGATAGTTTTGGAGTATATTAGGGGAATAATAGTATAATTATATAAAATTTTTTGGTAGGTGAAATATAATAGATATATGAAATGTTGTTTAATATAATAAAATTTAGGCACAAGTTAATTTGATTTTGCATTTGTTATACAAAATTTTACGCTAAATCTCTAATAACCTCTACGTTATAAAAACCTTGGAATTGAGCACAAACAAAAGTTTTATTCGATCTTTCCACAATTTACGAGACGTTGGACTCTTGATAGTGAAAGTATTCAAGGCTCAGGGATTGGCAGCAGCAGATTTTGGAGTCGGCAAAAGTGACCCTTTTTGCGTCTTGGAGTTGATCAACTCGAGGCTTCAAACGCAAACAGAATACAAAACTCTTAGTCCATCGTGGAATAAAATTTTTACTTTGTGAGCCAGTTTATTATTATTATTATTATTATTATTAATTTATTATATATTATATTATTATTATTATATTATATATATTATTATTATTATTATTATTATTATTATTAATAAAATCTGCATTAGTGACAATGTAATTGAAAAAGCAGCGAAAAATATTTTTATAAAATTTTAATTTCTGTGATAATTATCTCATGAATAGAAGATGAATTTTGATTAATTTTATTTTGAATATATATTATAATTATTATTATTATTATTTGATTTAATTATATTATTATTATTATTATTATTATTATTATTATTATTATTATTATTATTATTATTATTATTATTATTATTATTATTATTTAAATTTAAATTTTTAAAATTTAAAAATGTCTTTCAAATTGATTTTTTTTTATTGCGTAGCGACGTGAAAGACATTCACAGCGTCTTAGAAGTCACCGTTTACGACGAGGACCGAGATCATAAAGTGGATTTTCTGGGGAAAATTGCCATTCCACTTTTGAGGATCAGAAACGGAGAGAAGAAATGGTAAGGAAATATACGAGGGAATATTTATTTATCATTTACTACATTTATATAATAATAATAATAATAAAAAAAATAATTTTAATATATATTAATTTGATAAATATTAAAGATGAAACAATAAAAATTAATAATATATAATAATAATAATATAATATAATATAATAATAATAATATAATATTTAATCTATTTTTTCTTAAATTTTTTATCATTCCCTTTTATATTTATATTAATATAAGTATATATATTCATATATATTATATATATATATAATATATTAATTTATATATATATATATATACTATATAATATAATATATATAATATATATATATATATATATATATATATATATATATATATTATATATATATAATATCATATATATTTATATATATTAATATAATATATATATACTTATATATATATTTATATATTATTTTTTATATTTATTTTATATATTTATATATGTTGTATAATTATTAATCTATTTTACTATAAATATATATAATATATATATATATATATTATATATTATATATATACTATATATATAATATTTATATATTATGCAGGTACGCCTTAAAAGACAAAAAATTACGCTTAAGAGCCAAAGGGAACCACCCAGAAATATTATTGGAATGTTCCGTTTATTGGAACCAAGTAAGTAATATTTACATAAATAAATAAATAAATAATTAAATAAATAAATAAATAAAGAAATAGATAGAAGGCCGGAGAAAGTAAATTTTCAGATCATTATAGCGGATAACGTAAATTTTCAGAGCATTATAGCGTATAGTGAAGTAACCGCAGACATTTTCGTCAGATGAAGATTATAGTCTAGTTTTAATTGAGTTTTTAGGGCATTGAAAATAACCATTTTTTTTTTCTTTTAAATTTAGATCAGCATAAAGTAATTACTTTGCTGATTGGCCATTTTGTTTTACAAAAATGAATGAAATTGTAAATTGTCTTCATTATAATAGTAGATATAATAGTAGATAATTAATATATTAACAAATGGAGAGTCACTTATGAACAATAAGTGGAGGTAATGATAAAACAGAGCTCAAGGAAAAACAATTTAGATTAAGGGATGAACAGTGGCCGTCTGGAATGCATTACTTCCTCTCTCAACTTACTTAATACTTATTAAATATATATATATAATATTTACATATCATATTAATATATTATGTGAATACTATATTGCGTATATATTATATATATATGTATATATTTTTATATATTTATATATATTATATATTATATATATATATATATATATTTTATATATATATATTATATATTTTATATAACATACTCCCTATATATAATGGAAGGGCTCTCGCTATATATATAATCCTGTGATCAGATTTGGTATATTCATAAAATAACATACTTCTTTTTGTGGACCAGAAACTCTTACCTAGAGCATATTTTAGATAGTATAAACCTAATTTCTTATATTACGCTAATAATTTGTTTCTCACCATATATATATTCCTGCCTTCGCCCTCTCTCATTATGTCCCTTTACATCCCATAACTCGTGGGGGTTAGTTTGGATATAACAATTACCTTCGAAAGTTAAATAATAGACGTCTCAGAGTAGGATGTTGTCGCGCGAATATTCAGTAAAGTAATATCCTGCATGTGACGAGCACCACAGCATCTTCTATTTTACTAGTGCTGGGCCATAGGTTAGGAGGGTGCTCACATTTAGAAAGATTTTCCTAGTATTGATTCTTATCACTATGCTATGCCCCAAGTTTCACCAAGAGTATAACACTGCAACAAGAATCATTACTCCTCCCTCCATCATAGCACGCGATAGGATATATATAGCAGTGTGTATCCGAGAGGATCTTGCTTCTAGGTAGTAGTGAGAGTGACATTAAAAATCTCATAACTCTCTCACCTATTACCCTATAATGTATAATTAGATAATAAATACTATGCAAAAAGTATATATAAATATATAAGTAGTGAGACCAAGCTTATGCTATGCTCTGTTGCCTCATATATAACCATAGCGAAGAAAATTTCACTTGTCCTTATATTATATATTATATATAATATATATATATATACCCTTATATATAGACATGCTATACTTATAATCTAGAAACTTCCAACTACTTCTTTATATAATAATAATATATTAATATTTAATAAATATATATATAGTATAATATACTATATATATATTATATATATAATAATATATATATATATATATTATATATATTTAAGTTTAATAAACGCGCGACACACACACACCAACACTATTATTATATATATATATATATATTATATATATATTAATATATATTATTATTATATATATTAATTATATATATTTTAATATATATATATTATATATATATAATATATAATATATATATATAAATATATTATAATATATATAATATTATATATTATATATATTATATATATATATATATATATATTATTATATATAAATATTATATATATTATATATTATAATATTATATTAATATTAATATATTATTATATATATATATATTATATAATATATATATATATATAATAAATATGATGTATTGTGTATATAGCTAAGACTCTAAGTAATCTACTTCAATATCTATACTCAATTACCTAGTACGTAGATTGTAGATTTTTTATTATTTATATACTGTCATTATCGTTCCGAACTCTCCCATCATGTCGCGATCACTTCAAGTTCATATTCAAACTATCTATTCCCATACTCTCTCTCCAGCTAACGGTATATCGCTCTAGGCTCATTACAGAGACAATTTAGAGCCGAAAGAATGAGCGCAGAAATAAGCATGCAAATTGACGCCACAAGAGTCTTGACAAGAGCGCAGATTTTTTTCGGTTCGCAAAAATATCAGAAATATGAAAGTCTTATTACAAAGGGTTTCTCGGCAATTAAAATGCCAAATATATATGATGTTTCGGGTATATATATTATATCCACGATTTCAGTTTATGATGATGGAGCATATATCTCAATTAATATAATTATATAAATAACTTGTAATAATATATTTCATTGATATAATAAAGTGCAAGTAATTATAACTAATACATTTAAACAATATAATTAACTTACGCTAATATCGATTTATAAGTTATTCTAGTACTGTAAGTTTAACTCAAATATAAATTAATAAATAATTAATTAATAACAATAATATAATAAAAATAATTAGATTTGGTAATTAAATTAATTGATTAATTATTAATTATTAATAAATATATAATTTAAATTTATTATATTAATTATATTATAATATAAATTTATTATTTTTCTTTGAATTATTTTTTAATAAAATTTGTTAAGAAAGAATTCATTTAATATTATATATTATTAATTAATTATTATATTATAATATATATAAATGATTATTTTTAAACAAAATGGCAGATTTTCTATGAATTTTTCAGAAAGAAGTAGTATTTACAAGCAATAGGGTTAGTAATACATTATAAATATTTATACTCTCTATCGAGTGAGTTATTCAGTTGAATTAAACAATCTGTTAAACATGAGGCATGGGGGGGGGGAGTGAGGGGACAAGATGGTTACATAGCCATTAAATGCTCCTAATGTTTCCTAGGAAGGAATTAATTGAATAACATTAATCCATTAACCTAATGTGTTATTCAATTCTCATCACGCAACCATTGCACTTTCAAATTTTTACATTATTCGTCCTTAGTAAACTTCTCACCATTTCTCTACATTTTATACTCCTTCGTCTGTGTAGTGGTTTAAGATATACGCATTGTTAAAGTAATATAGAATCGAGGTGATTATATTACTTAACTAATTGCAACACAGTGTGAGCCCTTTTTTTGAGACCGAAATAATATATATATTATATAAAAACATTAACAATAAGTTTTAAAAATGAAAAAAACATTCAAAAATAAATTAAAATTAAATAATAAAAATTATATTTATATTAATGAACCAATTAATAATAATAATGATATTTAATAATTAATATTAAATAATTTAATATAATATTAATTAATAATATAATATATAATTAATAATATTAAATAATAAATTAATTTAAATATATATATAAATATATTTAATGGATGATAATGCAATGCATAGAAATTGTATCTATTTTATTTTTCAAGTCATATATATGATTTATATTATAAATATTCCAGCAGAGGTTATAATAATGCGGATGTTTGATATTAAATATATATATTAATAATAATTATTATATAATTTAATATAATTACAATTATATATAATTTTATATCATAATATAATAATAAATACAATAAAATTTAAAAAATTATAAAAATAATAGATAACAGGAAATAATTATAAATAAAAATAATAATAAAATAATAATTTAAAGTATTGTGATACTATATAATAATTAATAATATTATATAAAAATTATTTAATATTTAAGAATATAAATAAAGAATAATAATAATAATATAATTAAATATAGTCCTAAATAGTTATCTGTTCAAATTTTATAAGTAACAGCATTAGACTAACACCAAATATCAAGATTGTGTAATAATATAATTATAATTGTAGTATTCACAGGGTACGGGAACGTTAATAATACAAACTCAGAATAAGACCACACCAAACCTCATATAGTTCACCCTCAATTCTCCACTCGACACCTTTAACTGAAAAAGTATACATATCTCAGACTCAAAGTGAAGTATATATAAATATAACATTTATTTTGTACTAGTACTGAAAATTCAAAATATAAAAATGTTGGGCTTGAGAAACATCAATTATTCTTCTGAGAACTCAGCATTTTCAATTCATATTTACATATATCATAATAATATAATTATTATAGTTCCTCTCAGACAATTGCAAATAAAACTTTCTTTCAACTTGGAAACTAACTTAGTATTAGAATAGGATACAGCCAAGATTATATTTCACTTTGAACTAAGATTAATAATATACATCTCAAGAGTAGTAATAATAATAAATACATATATGAAACTATTAACTTATTCACCAACTATAAGATCCATTAATGGGAATCATCAATTATGCAATACTATGAATCTATTAAATTTACTGTTATTATGAGTGATAGTATTATCAATCATTTGCACTTACATTATTATATTATTATGGTATAAGAAGTAGCCTATATAGCCGATAACTTTACTGAATCTGAATTAAATAAATATTAATAATTCCAGTGAAATAATCTGTTATTGAAATATTTATTAACATAATTGTATGAAAAGTTGTTAGATTTCTGTTATATTATACCGTTATAATTTTCATATTTTCCATTATATTTGAATGGAGTGATAAGTTGATAATATAATAAAGTACTAGTTCTAGATAATTTATAAATACGCTATATTTAATTGCAACACTCCTAATTAACTGTGACGATTTAACTATGAACATTTACGCGTGATTAATTTGTGATGTAACGCAAAAAACAAGGATTCATTATCTATTTTAACGGAGTGTACTATATAAGTAGATAGAAATATGCTAACATAAATTAGTATGAAAATAGGTTCTCAATTATCATTAATTCAGCTATCAAGATACAACAATAGCACGTTATTTATATAATCTCGATATTAGTTATCATATCAAAGTGCATGAATAACTATGTTCTTTATTATTATAAACCGATCATTCATTAATTATATATTTAGTGAAAGAGGTCGATAAAAGTTCCATAAAATATAGCTCGTAATGAGATTAAGGATAATAATTTACATCTGATGAAAGTATAAGATAAAGCGATATAAGAGATGACTACAGTGACATTATTTTATTATAAAATAATAATGAAAATTATATCAATATCAATAATTGAATTTTAACTAATAAGACTCTGATTATGAATAAGTGTTATATATATGTCACATTTATCCAACTTATTAAGTAATAGAGAATGAGTATACTAACTATTAGAGTAATATAACAGGAATACATAGATGATAATAATACGTACAAAGCTCATATAAGTGTAAGGTATCTAATAATAATAATTTTGAGTACATAATAATTAATAATTAATAATAAAATTACCAATATAATTCATATTAATTCCACATATAATGAAATTGAATGTTAATATTCAGCGAGTTGGAATATACTCTATTTGATATATATTCTCGTCAAGGGGTAAAAGCGCGGGTAATGCGGATCTTTAAATATAAATGTGCGGTAATTAGCTGATGATTGTACACATGCTAATTACTACATAGTTATTTATATATATTAATTAATAATAATTATAAAGTATTATATATATAATATTATATATTAATTAATGAATATATATTATATTATATATATATTAAACAATAATCTACCCAGTGATATTAGTAGTGACTCGTTCCAGCAAGTTATCAGAATCAAATTAGGTTTAATCATAAATAATTACTATTTATATATCTATTTAGGTACCAATAAGTAAAAATCATCTTTACATACCATATTAAACACAATAAGACACTTTTGTCGGCCTTAGTTAGTCGATTTCAGGCTTAATAGCCAGGTTGGTTTTCTAACAACATAGATGTGAACGGTCCTTCTCCTATTTATTTTATTCTTTCTTTTAACTACTCGTACAAAAAGGAAGTATCCGGGCTTCTCAAGTGTGCAGGTTGCGATACGATTCCTTGCCTTGAGGCTTCAGTGGTGTGTGTGGGGAGAGCGATTTTTTTTCTCGTCCTGAAACTGCTTATGTACTTCCTATGCCCTATGCGTTAGGTAGAGGTCTAGAGTCCTTCTCTCTAACATTAAACATTACATGAGATGGATTGTATTATTCGCTACGAAAGAACTTTGTCTTTTATATCTTTTGTTTAATTTATCTTTTTAAAGTGCGTTTTGTATGTGTTTGTGTTTATATGAAGGTGCTTGTTTATCTTGTCTATATGAGACTACTTATTAATAATATGTTATTTTAATTAGGCTATATCTTTTTAATGATTTTTATGCATAATTTGCTAGTTGTTTTTTGATTTTAAGTGACATATTAAGGAAGTCCAGCGTTATGGCATTTTTGTCCATTATTAACTTATCTTTAGTATTAGGGCTTATAATAAAATATTTATAACTTCAATTACTCACTAATATATATAAAGTATAATACAAATTAAAATATATATATATATAATAGAGATCACATAATGTTTGATATGAGCTCTGTTTAGTCCCTAATAACACATGCGAAAAGAAAAATTCTTCCACTTGTCCTGGCAGCTACGGAAACTTCCAACCTTCTTTAATATATATTATATATATAATATATTAGTATATATTATATATATATAATTAATATATTTATATAATATATATATTATATCAGTAAGCTGGGCGGTATGCGACCATCTCAGAGTTGCTCCTATGGCGCACTATCAATTCGTAGGCGCAAAGGCGTACAGGCGCAACAATTTTTAAAAAGGCCGGACTAAAGCGATAGGTCACACAGTGACCATATTCTCCGCGCCTATTTTTGTAATATCTAAGGTAACTCACAAAGCATTTTTTATTTTTACTCACTGATAAAAGTTTAGATAACTTAGTAATGCAGTAGGAATAAGGACGTTTAGTAAGATATTAAGGTTATGGGGTTTTATATTACAAAGTTTACTATATAACTTTCTACGAATTCTCAATTTGTCATATAACTTCATAAGGTTTCAAATTAATATATAACTGTCCTGTCCACAAAGTTTGCTTTGCAACTAACTCAAATTCAACATTTAGTATATAACTGTCCACAATAGTTTCAATACGTACAAGAGGTCCTCGAGCGGTCATAGGCGCTCACTCAAAAATAAATTAAAATTAGTGCGCGCCCAAGCATTCTAGATTGAGACTAAAACTCATATATCTATCTATATATATCTACTTACATAATTACCGTCAGGATATGATGTATTTTTACTATTAATCTAGTCATTATATATATCCGCGGTTTTCACGTCAATAAAATACATAACCATCCGCTACATCAATAGTAAATGACATAATACAATAAGAGGCAGCGCTAATAGATTGATAATGCGTAAGAGACAGTAATGACAAACATAATATATATATATTCAGTTTCCAAAACAATTAATCTATTGATATAATACATAATCCGCTTTAGAATTGAGTTCTTAAGTCTCCCATAAACAGTCTATTTTTTACTAGTATCATGGTCTCCTTGTAGAGATATGTCAGATTGCCAAAAGCATTCTCTAATGTGCTTTGATCCAAGGCCTTTTTCGGCACAGCGCATTATGGAAATTCTATGACCAGCGTTAGGTCGTGGTTTTCCGGATTCCTTCTGATAGGTGACCATTCTTTGCTAGGAGCAATATAGATGAGATGTGTGTGTAGAGAGAGTGATGAGAATGAATTGAATGAGAATGAGAAGAATAGAACTGAGAAATAATGAGTAAATAAAAGTAATAATAATAAGTAATAATGAAATAATAAATAATTATTAGAATCAGTGAATAAGAAATAAATGAGAATGAGAAATGAAATAGAGAATAAGTGAAGATATAGAGATAATTGATAGACGAAAGATGATTTAAAAACGATGTATTGCAGAGTAAGAGAGAGGAAAATTGATGACGCGAAGGAGATGTGAACATTGAGAGAGAAGGATACGATAGATATTTTACAAGACGAGATGACGTGAGAGTGAGAGAGAGTAGAGAATTTTGTTCTAGTTTTTTTTATTCGTATTCATCACATTAACTATAATCCGCATAGTTTTGATATCTTGACGCGTGTTTGTGATGCATTGTAGAGTGTAAATCACTAGGGCGCTTCTTAAACCTGTAAATTATGCAAAACATCTTTTACAGAAAATACTCCATACGATCCATCGTTCATCTTTTTTGCTGTCCAATATTGAGGGACTCCAGCAAAGGAAACGAAATTCGAGCCATCTACATCTCAAGTCGAAGTAAGCAATAAGGTATTATAAACTACAGACCTATAATAGGATAATAATAAACGCAAAAACACCTAACTTTACAACCAACAGCAGAAACCAAAACCACCACCACTACCACCAACAACAGCCACTTCCAACATCACCATCAACACAAACTAATAGCTAACTAAAAAAATAAATTAATATATAAATTTAAATTAAATAATAATAATAATAATAATTATAATTAATTATAATATAAATAATAATAATAATAATATATATATAATTAATATATAATATTAAATATTAATAATAAAAATAATTTAATGTTTAATTATATATTATAATTAAATAATTATTAAATTATATATATATATAAATTATACTATATTATTATATAATTACTCAATAATAATAATAATTAAATATAATATATAAAATAATATATAAATCATATAATAATTTATAAAATTAAAAATATAATTTGTCGAGATAAGATATAAGTAACTTTTCTGATTAAATCCTAAATTTATTATATTATTAAATAGAAAATTATCTATAATCAGCATTTGCTAACGTCTTATTATAACATTTCTCTTCCTTTTAAATCCAATATAAAAATAAAAATAAAAATATCTGCGCATGACAAATCACTTGGAGAAAGAACAGTTAATTTAATTCAAGAGTACTCACCTTCCCTATCTTCCTTTCCATATTTATTAAATTAAATTAACTATAATATTATTATTAATAACTCGAAGAATTTTGCAAGTGTTTATTTCTATACTGATTCAAAATTGGAAGAGATCGTTCCGTTGAACTCTCGCTGGTTTCGTTATGTTTGATGGGGCTTATTATAACGAGCTAAATATTATGTGCGAGGTCTTACTGCAGTTACCTGCGTTCCTTTGCTTTTAATTGAATCTAGGTAATTACATTTGATGAGTTATAGTGATAAGAAAATAATATTTAGCTAACTTATAGTGTTAAATTAATATAGTAAATGTTATATGTTTATGTAGCAGTATTTATCACACACAATATAAAATTATGCAATTTTGAATTAACTAAATGGCTTTAAGGTTAGACAGAAACACTTTAAGTAAATAATTAGTTATATATATTTTATAGTTCTCAGTAAAATTGAGTATAAGAGAAATTGTTTATAAAATTAATTTAAGTAATTAATTTTTTTTATAAATAATACCTAAGAATAAAAATATATATAATATTGATTTTGAATTAAATATTTCAAGACTTTCATACATTATATATAAATATACATCATTAATATATAATATTTTTTTTTTAATATATTATAAATCATAATATTTAAAAATATAATAAAAATTCTATGTAAAAATATATATTTAAGAAGCGTGTGTTGAAAGAATTATATTCAGATTTATATCTAGCATATAAAGAATTACAAGAAATGTTCACAAAAGGAATAGGTCTAGTGATAATGAATTCATATATCAGAGGAAATAAATATATTTAAATTATAATAAACAATGATTACTATGCAATTCGGTATATTATTTAACAGTTCGCCACAGCAAATTATTATTATTCTTAGTTAAATGTCAATATATGGATTTATAATAACTCTCTCTAAAGTAAATTAAGATCTAAATTTTCAGACAAAAATTGTAATGGTCTTTTGAGCAAATATTCTAAATATAATTCAGTCAGAGAAAATAAACATTGATTTTCGATAACATAGCATAACAAGAAAGTAATAAAATAAAATTCATTCTGGATAAATAATGGTAATTAATAATGAGGAATTTATTAATTTAGGAAGTGAGATATCACAAAATTTCGAGTGGGGCGATTAATATCATTATAAAAATCGAACTAAATATACTACAAATTTGAAGTATATATATTTAGGTAATTTTGGAGAGAGTGATAGAAAATCTTTAAAATAATATACAAAATCTAGAAGTTAATTAAATTAAAATTTAAAAATTTTTAATCAATAGGCCATTATATATTCAATTAAATTAAAAATAATAATAAAAAAATACTTAAAAAAGATTCTTTCTCCATGATGTTCTTCTCATCGTACTCATTCATGCAATTTGCAATTCCTTTCTTTTTCCCTTTTAATTGCATGTTTTCTCCTAAATTAATTCTCTTCACATTTTTAAATCTAATTCAGCACTAGAAGTGAAAAGGGAGTACGAAAAATTACATTAAAGCAAAGGATTTTCAATAGTTCCACAAACTCAACAATTTCAGTGTTTTGCAAAAAAAATATATATTTGAAAATTAAGAAAATAATAATATAGCTAATTAAAAATTAATCAATCATTAAATATAAATAATAACGGAATAATATATAATATTATAATTAAATTAAATAATAATAATATATTATATAATAATATTATAAAATATAAATACAAGATACATGAAAATATAAATGTGGTATTTATAAAATTAATTTATAAATAATACCGTATAATAATTAAAAAAAAAATATAAATGGTATGAGTTTTAGATATATGCATTTTAAATTAATAATTTATTACCTTTTAATAATAGTAAAATATAATAAATTAATAATTATAAATTTATAATAAATTAATATTATATTTTTTTTAAATTAAATATAATATAATAATAGTTTCATTATAATATATCTATAAAATAATCATATAATTAATATTTTGACTAAGAAAAAAGTTAATTATTAAATTAAATATAATTAATTAAATTAATTAAATATAATTAAACATAATTATAAATAAATATGAGGACGACTATAATATTTAATACCATCATACATGTTGAATTAGGTATTCGAAATCTTACATTACTGAGATACGTACTGTATAATTAACAAATTTTGAATAATGAATACTTTATAGAATAACAATTATAATTAATTAATTTTTGCATGTCTTAATTTTAGTTATTAATTTTTATTTATTTATAATATTTCAAAATATTATATGTCCCATAAAGTCATTTAAAAATGTTATTTTTGTTTTGATTATATTTTTACAAGAATATAATTTCGTAAATTACTGGGCTACTTTTTTAAGCAAATATCTGGGGTTGGAGGTGATGCAGGTTACAAAACCTTCTATACGAGCGTTTTAAAAATCGACGTTAAGATCGCGCTTTAAACGCCTCACTGAATAGTGTATCATTTGTATTCCAAGTATCCATATAATATGAGCGTTTTAAACGTCCCTATACTATAATGTGCATTTTTTTTGATAGTTCAAATGGCTTTTTTTACCTCTCGTAAGATTTGGATCTCAGTGAAACGACGCAGACGTTTTTTAATGCGCTCGCTTATTATTAGTTTCTTTTCGCGAGAGGTGTCAGAAACTCGCCGCAGTTTTATTAATAGACGGCTTTCGATAGTCAATTTGAGCTTTTCTCATGGCTAAACTGTCAGCAAAACGCCCGTTTTAAGCGCTCTCGAGTCATTTTGCTAGTTCTTTTTCCTCTTAACTAGTTACAGGAAAGCGACGCCGCGTTTTAAGCGCTCGAGTCATTATGTCTTATATTTCCCACCGTGAGTACTAGTTCTTAGTGCAAATCGCCGCGTTTTTATTAAGCGGCTCGGGTCATTTATGGCTTTTTTCCTCTTTGAGATGATGTTTCAGAAAGAAAGTGACTCTTATCGTAATTTGAGGCGCTACGAAGTCTATTTGTACGTTAAGTTACTATATGCTTGATGTCTATTGTGAGATACGCTACTGCCTGTGTTTTCCATATATGCGCTTCGTTCAATTATGGACTTATTATACCCTCAGATGTAGAGTCGCTCTCGAAATCTCGTGTTTTAAAGTAGTTGTCTTTAAGTTTTTTAAATATAGGAGGGTGCCGGCATAATGTATGCCTCATAATTAGCAAGTGTTTTAAGGGTTTGCATTTCTTTTACTTTATTTATAAGAATTCGATATTCTTTTTGTGTCTGAGACTTTAATTACTCGCTATTGCACTAATGAATTTAGGACCGGCAGACGAGATAATCACTCTTGGATTAAAGGCGTTGTATTTATACGACAAGAAAACCTCTTATTTGTAGCTTTTTGGATTTGTCTAATTGCTTGAAATGATTATTAATAGTCACTATTCTATTAGGTATAGGGGCAATGTCTCATTGCTTCGTTTAGATTGTTTGATTAAGTTATTTTTAATTTATTTGAGCTACCCATTGTTGCCAGTAGTAATTGAAATTTATATTGGGGTTATCGGGACCCCATGTCAAGGGCCATGTGTGTAAATTTATAAATAAGCTTTTTCATAATTCTGAATTGGTATACCTATATTTCGCTTCCAAATATTTTAGCTTTCATAGCAATCTTACCAAATCTATTCGATATTTAAATGTTATTTCTCAAAGGAAAATCCAGCAATCTTTATGGTTCTCTCCTTAAGCTCATTTTTTGGCATTTAATATAATAAAAAGTAACTAATATCGTTTCTTTCTATTACTCCTCAGTATTTTAATTAATAATTTATCTTAATAATAATTTTCTCTTTCTTCTAAGTGAAGAATAAATATACACGTGTAATAAGGAAATATTCTTAGATAGGTGAGTAGATACTCGATATGTGGCTATAGTTTTAGCGTGCAACTATAATAGTAAAATGTAATTAATTCATGGAACTGCTCTGACAGTGTTTCCAGACAGAAAATGGATGATAAACGGTTGTGTATGCAGGAGTTTGAGTTAGAAGATTTATTATAGGACTCCTAGTCACATGTGTTAGGAATTCTCTATTTTTAGACGTGATTATATGCGGTGGAGGAATTAATGATTTCAATGGATGAGAGAAACTTGAGAGAGTGGAACTTTTTGGGAATAGCAGTGTAGTACCGAGAACATGCAAGAGATTTTTATGTCGCCATTTTAAATGTTTATAATTTTGGAGGGTAAATCATCTAGCCGCGTTATGAGAACATGAGAAGAGTTCGCTCTGAGTAAGAGGAGTCTTTATTGGAGAATTTAGTGTTGTGAAATGAGAGATAAAGATCACAAATGAAAAAGTAGCATGATAATTGGTCAGCTTTGAGAATAAGTATTGCTCCGATTTGATCGAAAGCACATTGCACTTAGAAAAGTGTGACTGATAACGATTGTTTCTATGTAACGACAGTGGTTGATTCTATTTCCATACTATATTTTGGTTGAACGTATAACATTGAGAGACTCCTTTTACTGAAAGAGAAATACACGCGATACTCTTCTCAATAAGATATCTGGTGCTTTATGAGAACCAGATAACTGTCGTGAGTGCTCGTGAGTATGTGCGCTATAAATATATAAGGTCATTCTCAAATATTAAAATTAATACTTAATTATAAAACGAAATGTAGGGTCCTAATAAAATACTTAGAAAAGAAATATAAAAGATATTTTACTCAAATTTGTAGTGACAATGGTAAGAATTCTAAATTGAAATGAGATAGAGAGTAAAAAAGGAATTATATCCATTATTATCTTGGCTCAAATGGAATATATAAAGAAAAATAAATACAATAATGAATAATAATGAATGAATAATAGAATAATTTTAACCATATATAAATTATCTTTGACAAGTGAAAATAGATAATATCTAATTAAAATATACTTAACATTAATGAAAGAGAAAATTAAAGAGAATTTTACCTATTTATATTCTGTTGCAAGATGAATAATAATAATAATAAAGTATACTTCTACTGAAATAAGAGAATAGTGATTTTCCATTAATTAACTATGATGCAACGAGTAAATAGTAATAAACTTCACTGAATTAAGAAGATAAAATAGGTTAAATTTTGTGCTAACTATATGTTCTATGGAGTCATGAAATGATATAGTAAATCTCGATATTGGAGAAATAGAATGAAAAATATAAAAGGTTTTTCTATATAATTTTTGGCAAGGAAAATAAAACTACATACTGAAAATAGATATAATAGTGAAGTGAGAATATACACAAGATTATAAAACTAAATTAAGAATAAAGTGAAAGCAATAATAATGGCGCATCAAATGTGAGTGAAAGATCAAATTCGAATGAGAAAAGAAAAATAAGTACTAATCCTCAATTAATTAAATGCGTTCAACTATTAGCTTGCGCACATCCTGTACCATCACCGAATTAGCATGGAAGGTAAGGCAGCATATTCAATTTATATCAGATTATACAGTGTACGAACGTACATCTGCTCCACTTTTAAGCTCACGTAAAAATCCTTAACTTTTCGGAACTCTGATACTCTCTCAGACACAACTGCTCTGATGAAAACGTTATATCGGAATCTCGGAACTTACGAATACTCGGAGAGCAAACTACCAGGTAGCTATATTGTTTCTATATGCTTCTAAGCCTTATTATATAATTATATGTATTCATTTATATTATTAATATTATCCAAGTGATATTGTTGTGGAATCGGTTCAAAAATTTTCCGACTCGAACTCCACTCCCTTCTTCAAATAATTATATCCGTACTCCGACCTCCGATTTCTCAGACAAATAAATATAATAATTCAGTTCATATGTGCTGACAGGTGCTAGTTTTGATAAAATATTACCTGAACTTCACGATACTCCGACTCCTCAAACTTACCTCTCTTTGAAAATTACTGACGCTTTTGAAATTATACCGTCACTCTACCTCATAGATACTCCCCTCTTCAAATATTATCCGTAATCTGACTTCCACCTTTTTCCAAAATTGCCGACTCCGACTTACCACTCTCTTCTCAGATATAATTTTTATCGTGAACATCACCGATACTCAGGACTCCACAACCTATGGTTTATATAATTTACCACGTAATCTTTATAAAAAACATAATATGATATTAATAGCTATATTATATATTTATTTGTGAACTTTAAGAGTGTTTTCTAACGATTTTTCGCTAGCGCTCATTATCTCTGCAGTGAGTGTGAAGGCACTCAAGTGTTTACTAGTTGTGATTTTAATTGCACTATATATTTAATAATTACATTAAAAAAAAAAATAGATTGTTTATATAGCTGTGAGCTTTTATGCTTTTAATTTATTTACACTCTTTATATTTCTTTCAATCTGTCTTAATAACAATGTGTACTAATACCTTTTACTTATCTTAATTAATATTATTATATATATATATATATATAATATATATATTAATATATATAATAATATATTATATATATATTATATATATATATATATATTATTAATATATATTATATATATATTATATATAATAATATATATATATATTTATTAATATATATATATATATATAATATTTATATTATATATTATATAATATCTATATTATATATATATATATATTATATATATAATATATAAGTATAAGTATATATATTATATTATATATATATATATATATATATATATATTATATATATATATAATTTAATATATTAATATAGAGTGAGTAATATATAAATATGTATCTAATTTATATAATATAAGTTATTAAACGCTTTAGAAAAAATTTAATTATATTATATATATATATATAATATATATATATATATATTATTGTCATATCTACCAAATTCATTATTTACTATTGTTTAAGAAGTTTTATGGCAATTCTATTTAAATAATTTAAATAAAATTCAAAATTTTAATTTTAAATATTATTTATATTAAAAATTCTATTTCTATCAGAATAATAATGACATTGATTAATTGTTAATAATAATAATAATAATAATAATAATAATTAATAATATATAAATTAAATATAAATAATTACCATATAAAATAATAATTAAAAACGATTTAATGAATATGTTAGAGTGATCATTAATTTTTAAATTCGAATGCGATAAGTGAAAAGTAAATAATTCGCTTATAAAGGAAAGGCTGCAAGCAATTCAAGGATAGTGATCGCCACAGTTCAAACGCTCAATCGTACTGCATTCCTTCCATTAGTTAACAAGGGTATTAAAAAGTAAGTTAACAAGGATCTCCCGTTGAGATTAAAGTTAATACCGGAAACCTCGGCATACAATACTATGGCATAATAATTCATCTCGTAATATGTATAGCTAGTTGTACACCATACCGTCAATGTAGGTTCTATTAGGCAGGGAAAGTTGTTTATAGTTACATGTTAATTATTACTACCAAGTGGATTTAGAATGCAAAGATTGTCATAGGATATGATAGGCAAAAACCCAAGTGCTACGGTGACTTCAACTCATTTGGAAATTCTAGACACCGTGGACGTGTTTTCGAATCCAGAAGCTATGAGTTGATATTATTTGTTGAGTGAGTTGAGTGATGATATATTTTTAATATATTATATATAATTAATTATATATATATAATATATTATATATATATTAATATATATATTATATATTATTATATATAATTATATATATTTTATTAATATATATTATATATATATATATTATATATATATATAATAATATATATTATATATATATATATATATATATTATAATATATATATAATATATATATATATATAATATAATATTTATATATATATAATTATATTATATATATATATATATATTGCACTATATATATAAATAAATATTTTCATTATGCGAATCAATTAAAGTACTCAGAACTTAAAAGTTATAATTATTTATTAATTTCAGCTACGTTATTTCATTCCTTTTCTATCTTGTTGATGCGTATTGCCATAACCTCTCATCTCTCTCTGCAATGTTTAAAGTTGATTAAAGAGATAATTAGTGTAGGTGTGGTAGGTATTGTAATATCGCGGTAAGTTTTTGTAGATAACTCTTCATTTAATGGTTAAGTCTATACGACAATTTTTAATTTTTCAATCTATGTATTTTATTCCAATTAGATTTTTAGTTCTACTTTAGACAGGCCAAATCAGGCGTCCATCGCTTAACATGAGAGTTTGAGTCAGAGATAATTTACGAGTAATCTAGCGCAAATCGACCACATAGTGTATGTCAATGAGTACGAATTAACAGATTTCTTATCAAAGAGTGCCTGATGATGAAGATATATGTAAGTTATAGAGATAATTAACTTTTAATATTCCCTATATCATAATATTATATTATGCGTATATTAATTTATTATTATATTAATAATTATTATATTTAATTTAATTATTTAATATATTATTATATTTATATTTATTTAATAATTTATTATTTATTATGATACAAATATTTAATATTATAATTATTATTATTATAAAAACCAAAATAATATCAATTATTATATTTTATGTATATATTTCTATATACTTTTATTATAATTATTTTTATTATATTATATTTAATTATATATCAATATATATAATATATATTTAATTATATTATTTTATTATTTTATTATTTAATTGAATTATTTATTATATTATTTATTATATTATTTATATTATTATTATTTTAATTATTATATTATTTATTATTAAATTATATATTAATTTTATTATTATATTATTATTATATTTATATATGTTAATACTCAATTCTCTCATATGTGCTATATTATTTTATCTCTATAGTGTGAAGTAATGATAGTCTATAATAAAAATATATTAGTGTAGTGAATTACTCTTATTTCAAATCCTCTCTCATGCATCTAACTAATATTTTATCCTTACATGTATTATTAGGAACATTATGTAGTTGGATCTTTTATTGAGAGTGAGTGTAAAGTATATATAATACAGCAGAAAAACATTATGACTTGGCATTAGGTGATAGTATATCACATATATTTAACATATGATGTAGCTCATGTTGAATTATTAAGGTGCACCACAACATCTACTTGTGATGACCTCTTATGAAGTTTTATTTCCTCTATTTATATAATTTACTCTGCTGGTATTTAGGTTCAGATACTACTATTACTGTGGTGTATAAATTGAAATAAGAAGGGCTCTCCAACTCACTATTATATCTTAGCTACCTGTCTAGTTTTTGTTAAATACTCTATTAATTAAAAGAGAGACTAGTGCGCTAATGGTCTGGTGAAGGTGTACAAGGTGGAGTGTTTGAAAGTAGGGGTTAGTTTATATATTTTTAGTAGTTTACTTAGCTATTAGACTTCAAACCCTATCCTTAAAGAATGAGTGGAATTCCTCAGTAAGGCCACTACCAGTGTGAGAATTAAGTTATACACTATATATAAATAGAAGCGGATATTTAAGCACCCTATATATATATAAGTGATAATAATTAACAAACAGAAGATAAAATATTATAATTGCCTTGGAATTCTTGTAATCATAAATCCCACCTTTACTTTGATAGTGACCATACATTTATAATACAACTATTGTTGATATGAGTTTTCAAGACATATTTATATATGTTATTATGTCTATATTAAGTATACCATATATAGAATTGTTGTTGTTCTCGAGTTGACGTTAAGAGCTCAGTCGAAAAGTATATAGAAAGTGATATCGCGTTGGATCACTTGTTTATTAGATGACTCGAGATACTTTAATCGCAAGTTAATATGTTTTATATATTAGAACTGTTATTATGTGTGCTCACATATTTGAATGTTTCCATGTGCCCTCACCAAGATATGTGCGTTAACAGTTTAACTCTCGGCTTACCAATTTTGCGCAAGATCTTGTGAGCATTAATGCGTTGGAACATGCACGGAGTTTTCAAGTCAACTCCTTTAAACTTCTTTGATGGTATGAAGATAATAGTACAAGATTTAGTTATATTGTTGCTAATTAGGTGATGTATAGAGCGTTTTTAGCAGCGCAAATGTTTAGAGTGGAGAGAGTAGAATTACTTTTCAAATGCTATATGACCATGATTGTAACATAGTTAGTATTTATAAGATGCTCAATGTGCTTAGTATAGTAGTCTGTTCGTATGATAATAATACCGCGGATTATATATATTTTGGCTTTATGTAACCCTAGGACAGAACCTTGTAGGAAAACACAAACTATAATCAGAATCATTATAGTGTTGTGGAATGAGTGACGCTCCTGTCCCTAATACCACCATAGCTAGATACCGGGATAATGGCAGCGTGTACTCGCAAAGAATTATATCAATGTTAAGATATATAGAATATGAAAAAAGGAATAGGAAACTCACATATATGTGAAAGAATTATTTCTATATAGTTATGATTAGTTAGAAGGAAAAGATCGCGCGCTTGCATTTACCGTTCGTTCATATACGTTACGATATGTCAAGCGCCTCAATCTATTCACTCAAAAACCTATGGCCCCATTAGCCTCATTAATAGAGACTCTCTGTTTAAAAAAACCATTTTCAATCAAATGATAGCAAATGTTCATGTGTAAGAAAATTAGTTGGAACAATGGCATCCTATATGCTCTGAGAAATTTAGTTTTATTTCTCTGATTTATTGTGAATTATTGAGAATTCCAGAATTTTTTTCTGTAAGCCAAATATGAATTTGGGAGTTTCCGATATAGAATTTTCAAAGATTTATTAGATAATCGCGAGTACTTCATAGAGATAAAGTTGTATAGGACTGTCTCTACATGTACAGTTGCCAATTGTTTGAGCCGGGTTAGGAGGCAAAATTACCTATCCAGGGGGGGGTGAAAATTTCAAAATTTTGACAATTTTTTTTTTTTTTTTTTTTTTTTTGCAACTGTAAATCATTATATAATATATATTTATCTATATATTAGTTTACTTAGATATAATTTAGATATTAGATTGTTTTTGTATAATTATTAATATATACAGTATTACAGTTATAAGGCATAGAGTAAGCAGAGTATGATAATTGAAGTGATTATATATATAATTGGGCGGCAGCTCAGAAGCACACTCCCCTCAAAACACAAGGAGGAATGCCATATCGGGCACTACCACTGCTACTTTACCTTAAATCATATCATTAGTAAACTCTCGTCGTATACTCATTGCACCTCGATCATAGTAGGATACGCCTAGTAAGCAGGAAGGAGTAGTATATATATATATATATATGAATTTATGTTAGTGGTGAGCAGCTGGAACAAGTGACTGGTTTAAATATTTAGGTATATGTTGGATGAGAAGGGACAGATGATGCAAAGCTGTAGTAGGGAAAGTTGTGATGGCAGGAAGGTGGCTGTGCAATTAATCTTTGGTGAATGTAAAGGGACTAAGTCTTGAGTGTTGCTAGGGTCTTACATGAGGGTATGTTGTTACCTGTTGTTTATTGTATAGTAGTGAGACTATAGGTCTGGAATAAGGAAGTATAGATATAAAATTTTAATGTGTTCAGATGGACAATCTTAGGGTGTGCAGGTGTGAGAAGAATTGA
>JABUQX010064171.1:32500-44823 GCA_015478945.1 Trachelipus rathkii | reverse complement strand
AAACTTCGTTCGAATCAATTTGGGTGTTTAACCGTTTTCGCATTTATCGTGAAACCTTTCGCGTTTTCGTGCGCCGCTTCAATATATATATATATATATATATATACTATATATATATTATATATATATATATATATATATATATATATATATATATATATATATATATATATATATATATATATATATATATATATATATATATATATATATATATATATATATATATATATATTTTTTCTATATCTTCGAAATTTATATTATATATCGAGCACGCTACGAGTCTGGATGTGGGTAAATTCATGTTCTTCAGCCCTGCTACATGTATGGTGGCGGGTCCCACAAGCTGCGGTAAAACCTTTCTGCTATTAAACATATTAAAGGATGGTGGAATTTTTGAGCATACACCTGTGAAAATAATCTGGTGCTATAGTGTATTCCAGGAGAAGTTTAATGAATATAATAATATAGTAGAATTCCATGAAGGTGTATACGATATTAAATCATTGGAAAATGTACAAGGTCATAAAGTTATAGTTCTGGACGACATGCTGCACAAGTTAAACGAAGATATAGCTGAGACGTTCACGGTGTATTCCCATCATTTAAATATATCTGTATTTTTCATTACACAGAACATTTTTCATCAAAGCAGGCACATGAGGACTGTTTCTTTAAACACTCAGTATCTGATTCTGTTTGGACAACGAAGAGATATGAGCCAGGTCAATGTTCTAGGGTCGCAGATGTTTCCGTTAGCAAGAAAAGAGTTCTTGAAAGTATATAAAGAAGTTACTTCGGATCCATACGGATACTTGCTGTGTGAGCTTCATCCTAGGAACACGCATAGAGTCCTGCTCCGCACCAGCATTCTACCGCATGAGATAGAAACTGTATACATTCCTGAATAATGAGTAGTTTAGTTGTAAAGTATTTACCTCTTATAAAAAGATTTAAAAAGCTGAAACCGGCTGAAAAGCGTAAAATAATCTGTGATGATGAGAAGTTCGTCCAGTGTGTATGTGAACTCTGCTTGAATCTTATAAAGGGGAATGTTCCTTTAAACAAGCCTCAGAAGGTAAAGCTGCGTCGACATAGAAACACCATTAAAAAACTCTCCCGTAACATAAAGCATGAAAAATAAAAAGGTGTTGCAGAAGGGGGGTGGTGTATTCCTACCTCTACTTTTCTCAGTTATTGCTCCTCTGATTACCAAGTGGATATCTTCATAATGAAGAAGGTCGCTGTATTACCGTTTAACGAGTATGAGAAAATGAAGTGTAATACTACTTCATCGTTGCAGAGACCCCACACTCAGCCTACACAATCACAGCCTTACGGGGTGTCGTCCTCACTGCAATTTCCACCCCCCAATCATCATCATCATTTCTCTCGAGAGAACCAACAACCTTTGATTGCTGCACAAATTCATCAGCAAACTCTACCTTACAGCTTGTTCGACCCTAAAGTTGAGCAGATAAACAATTACGAGAAAGAGGTTTACCGGATATTAAATTCAGACATTAACATCCATGAGAAACGTATCTTATACCAGGATGCCATGCAGAATTAAGCCTAAAGGATTTGCATCTAAAGGGTACACTAAATAAGTCTGACGGAGAGGAAACAATTCTGCCCCTCAGTAAAACCTGAAGATGAAGATTGAAGATACTTAAGAAATATCCTAGAGGAGAGCTTGCCAACCAGGGCTCGCAGATCAGGGGTAACTCTCTATAATATTTTAAAAGAACAAATAACTTGGAATGAGTTAGGTCAAATCATTATTGATGATGAGATAGTTAAAGGGTCAAACATTGTGGATTTAATAGCTGATCTCTCGCGCGACTGGAAGAAAGGGGCTGTAACAGGCCACAATCAAGCAAGAGCTTCAGACTATAAATTTTCCCCGCTCTTTAATCTTGAACACACGCAGATTAGCAGACTTGGATGATATTCCTAAGACACCAAGACCCGATTCTAGTCCTTCAGGCATGTCCTACGCTTCAGATAAATTCAAACGGGTGGCTAAAGGAAGAGTAAGAAAAAAGCCGTACGACAGTCTTAAATGGATTAATTCATAGCTACGCTGTGATGTTATTAATATTATTATTTTAATTATATATATATATATATATATATATATATATATATATATATATATATATATATATATATATATATATATATATATATATATATATATATATATTTACTATATATATATATATATATATATATATATATATATATATATATATATATATATATATATTATTTTTTTTCTTCCATTTGCTCATTTATAAATAAGTAAATAAATTCATCATATTAAACACTATGTTTTATATTTCCTTTTACTTATAACGCAAATATATATATATATATATATATATATATATATATATATATATATATATATATATATATATATATATATATATATATATATATATATATATATATATATATATAAAATGTTTTTATTTGTGTCTAGTAGACACCATGGGTCAAGAGAAAATTTCCTACCCGGAAAACCGTAGCCCCCTGTCTCGATAGCGTATGGCAGCTGGATTTATCCGAAATGGTTAAATACAGCTCGTACAACGATGGGTATCAATACATACTTTTTACCATTGATGTGTATTCTAGATATTTATGGTTAAAACCTTTAAAAGATAAAAAGTCAGGTACTGTATCTGAGGCCTTGAGAGAAATTATAGAGGGTGACAGGCGATGGCCAAGAATGCTGTGGACGGATCAAGGCACTGAGTTTCTAGGTCGAGAATTTCAAGAATTAGTTAAAGAGCACGACATGGGGTATTACAACACATTCTCAGTGAATAAAGCAGCTATAGTTGAAAGAGTACAGCGAACTATCAAGGAGAAAATGCACCGGTACTTTACCCGCATGAATACTTTTAAGTATATTGACATACTACAAGACCTTGCTCATTCTTATAATAGATCGTTTCACAGAACTATAAAATCTACCCCCCTAGAAATGTCGAAAATAAAGCCTGCGATGCTGCCTCAGATAAAGGATAATTCAGGTGTATGCCTAGGTGATTATGTACGAGTTTCCAGAGAGGCGGAAAGGTTTAGGAAAGGCTATGAATCAGGGTGGTCTACAGAGGTTTTCAAAGTTCACAATATTCGAGACTTCCCTTATGACGGTTTAAAATTATATTATTTGGAGGATGTCGAAATAAACAGTACTTGGTTAAATGGATGGGTTATCCTGACAAGTTTAACTCGTATATAAAAGCAAGTGAAATTAAGAATCATTAATCAGTATTCATTGTGACCATGGCGAGTGCAGATCACTTCTATTTAACTCTGCCTTCATCGGCCTCGATGAATCTACATCCTGATAATAAACTCTCAGACTTCACGACAGAGCTACTGAACCCTATTGACATTGAAAGAGACGTTTATGAAGTAGGGTTGTGTGAAGTGATATTAAATACAGATGTGGAAAATGTTCCGCATAATCTTTATTGGATGAATGTTTACAGAAGTGTAGATTGTGTTGAAACTATATTGGATGTGAAGAACACAGGTGCTCTAAACCGCGTTACTATGGGTACAAGAGAGTACTTTTATGAAAGAATTGTATTGAGGAAATCCTATTTTAAGTCAGTTCCTGCAATGTTCAGTTATTTAAATACGCTTTTAGCGACTAGTAATATGTGTAGAGATCTAATTTACAACACAGATATTCATCCCTCTGATGACGAAGTATTAATTACTTTGAGATCAACGGCTGGCATTAACCTTAGAGATATTGACGTGTTTTTCCTCAGGAGATCGTCATGGCAACGGAAACACGTTCATGAACGTAAAGGATGGTTAGATGTACTGCATGATGTACCTACTATGCTGAAAAGGGTTATGAAAACAGTAGAAAACGAACATATAACCAAGGAAGAATTAATCGACGAGCAAGACAGGGTATTACATTATACTTGTATTACCTCCGAGATGCTCAAACACCCCGGGATGGCATATGTTTACACTGACATAGTGGAGCACCAATATGTGGGCGACACTACAGCTCCTCTGTTAAGGGTAGTTTATTTTCCTCAAGAGAGTAAGGTAATAACATTCCCAAATGTGCACTATCTCTCACTGAACAGGTCATTGATCGGATCTATAAGAGTACATATAAAGGACGTGGAAGGACGACCACACCCATTTACAAGTGGTACATTGATGTGTAAAGTCCACATTAGAAAGAAACGCGCTTCAACTATAACATGATGGAGCATTTTTTAATCAGAATTGAAAATCTCATCTATATGCTACTTGAGTTCATTCAAGAAATAGATGCCTCTGCAGGATATATAAGGGTCATAATCAATTGCATTTTTTCATTCATTGATGCACTCTTGCAGTGTAAAGACAGTATAGGAAAGAAGCTCCAGTTACATAAGTAATAAACATGGAAAGAGTATTCATTGGCTCGAGATCACAAAGAGGATACGGTCTTGGAGGATTTTTCACTAAGTTATTGCGAAGCGCCATCCCCGTATTTAGAAGAGGGGGTGAATATTTAGGTAAAAAAGCTATAAGAACAGGTCTGCACACTATGCAGGATATAGCGACAGGAGCCAATCCTCGTGCATCATTAAAAAGACGGATTGCTGAGGTTTCTGACGAGATGCTCGATGACGTTAAACGCAAAATAAGACGTAAAATGACAGGACAGGGCAGGGCTAAAGTTAAAGGACGCAGGAATGTCACAAACAGGAAAAAGCCTAAGACTAAGAGAGCTCTGAAGAAGAAAGGTCATAAGAAAATCACAACCCGGAAAAACCCTAAGGCTAAAAGGCACAGGTCTACAAAACGTATTGATGTATTCACCATTTAACTACTAAATGGTATCTTTAACTACAACTTTCGGCTACCATGTATATAAGGGGGTTACATCTGAAGCTTTGTTCATTATTCAGCCTAACACCACACCAACAAGATGCATTTCCTTCACCCTGCTAGTCCAGACTGCTGCAAGAGCGAATTGGATCTCTTCTCGATGAATCCTACTCAGATTAGCGTAAGCGACAGCAGCTTCATCAGCATTAATCCCACACACTCGATAACCAGCACTGACGTTCCTTTAGAGTTCAATATCCCAGGCACCTCAGACCAATATCTAGATCCATCTAATGTATTTCTATATTTTAAAACGAAATTGACAAACCCTGATGGCACAGACCTTCCTACAGGCGACGACCACATAGTGTATGCAGAGTCAAACTTCCTATATACTTGTTTTAACCAGATTGATGTTTATCTCAATGAAACTTCGCTTGGCACTTCAGCAGCTAGTTATCCTTATAGAAGCTACATAGAACATCTACTGAACTTTTCTGATGATGCTAAGCAGTCTCATCTTCAATCATGTGGTTTTTACAGCTTCAAAGATGAGGCTACACATGTAGATAAAGCGGCCAAAGTCATAAATAACACTTATGAATTCTACGGCCGTTTAAATGGTGATATATTCTCTCAGGAAAGACTTATTCTTCCTTCTGTAGATGCTAGAATCCGCTTATCCCGTTCAAGTCCGAAATTCGCACTTAAAATAAAAAGTAGTCCTACTGCTACAACTGCATGTCCAGAACCTATCTTCAAACTGCTAGAGGCTTTTCTCTATGTTAGAAAGGTGAAGTTATTTCCCCAAAGGCATTTGGAAATTGAGAAATCGCTTTTAACAACCACAGCCAAGTACCCAATCAGAAGAGTAGAAACCAAAGTATTTAACTTCACTCACGGATTATCAAGCATCAGCATTCCAAACATTGTTAACGGTAATCTAAGTAATAGCTGGAATTGTAGAACACGAGGCATATTCAGGACATTATAAAAAATCACCATATAAATTCGCCCCTTTCAACCTTAGGGGTGTCAGTTTACATGTAAATGGACAGCCATACGGACGTGATTATGAAATGTCATATAATGGGGTACAATCTCTATGCTCGCGACCTTTCCACGATCTAATAGCCAACACTGTTTCATGCGGTGATAGTGGTACTGGAATGAACCTTGAAGAATACGCAAAGAATAGTAATTTATACGCGTTTGATCTCAGCGCAGATCTTTCAGCTTGTAACGCAAGTCATTTAAACATTCTGAGAAAGGGAACATTAGGACTCAATCTCTCATTTAGCGGAAGTCTACAAACATCCATCACCGTCATCGTTTATCTGGAACACCCTCAGCTTATTGAAATTGACAGAGCCCGTAATGTGCTTTTGAATTACTAAAGATGAATGAAGAAGAAATAAAAGTTATGTTTAAAAACGAGCCTCGATTTTTAGGGGTGTTCGCTATTAATGAAGTAGATTCTGTGAGGCTGAAGAAGGATAGTGGATTCGTGTTCAACACATCGCCTCGAGATGTAACATCGTGGGGACATTGGATTTCCATCTACAAGGAGAAGAATGGAGATGTGTACCTGATTGATTCTTTAGGCTTGAAATTTATTTTAGATAATCATTACATCATTTCATTTTTAAAATATAACAATTGTAAGTATATAAAAACTTTGGCTCGGGCTGTTCAAAGCGCTCATACTCTAGTTTATGCAGGGCTTATTGTGTTTATTTCATCGTGTTTTTAAACAATGTCTGCGTCAATGAATTTGTAAATATTTTCGATGCTAAAAATTTATATGTCAATGATTATTTAGTTTCCGACTATATAATAAATGCTTTAAAATAAAAACATATTTTACTAACCTTTTATATATATATATATATATATATATATATATATATATATATATATATATATATATATATATATATATATATATATATATATATATATATATATATATATATATATATATATATATATATATATATATATATATATATATGTAAATATACATATATATATATATATATATATATATATATATATATATATATATATATTTATATATATATATATATATATATATATATATATATATATATATATATATATATATATATATATATATCAAGGAATAGCTGTGTACTCGTAGTGAGTCTCATGAAAATTCACGTTTATGACGTCACTAGTTTAAAGGCTAGGGCTACACTGTATCTGTTGAGGGTTTCAGTAGTGATCTGGAAGCTGAAGCGTTAACAGCTCTTGTCATTATAGTACATATAAAAAAGAGTTACAACTATGGGAGTTATAACGTATATTCAAAAGTAGTGGTTCATTTTAAAATCATGGTATACATGTTAGTCACACATCGGATTTTTCAGATAGACATCCTTACACTCCCGTGATCCCTCCAAGTTGCGTGTTGTATGTGTATCAGATGGTGTATGGCTTCATAGAATGCGAGCTACAGCTGCAGCGAAGGAGGGATGTGAAACTGCGTACTTCGATGTAACATTAAAGTGTAATAGAGGTGTTCCAATACTGGATGGTCATATAGAGAAAATTATAGAGCTAAATAGTATGCTTAAAACATATACAGTCAACGTAGAACGATTTAAAATGCAGATCCCTCTACCCATCCATCTAAAACTTTCATCTAATTTACGTCTTTTAGCCGACCAAGATCTTAAGGAGTGTGCAAAAAAGAACCTAGTTAATTTTATAATATCCATTATAAGAACTGAAGTTTCTGGAGAATTTACTATATTTCCGCCTGACGCACCCCTGGGGGATGTCTATGAATTGGAGGTGATATATATATATATATATATATATATATATATATATATATATATATATATATATATATATATATATATATATATATATATATATATATATATATATATATATATATATATATATATATATATATATATATATATATATATATATATATATATATATATATATATACTCACATTATGAATATTTACTGATGTACCAATAAAATTTAGAGTTTTTAAAAAAACTTTCATCTATCCTGTATTTTTAAAAACAAGCAATGATAAATAATAATAATAATAATAATAATAATAATAATAATAATAATAATAATAATAATAATAATAATAATAATAATTATAATAATAATAATAATAATAATAATAATAATAATAATAATAATAATAATAATAATAATAATAATAATAATAATAATAATAATAATAATAATAATAATAATAATAATAATGATGACAAAATCAAGATGATGAAGAATAAAAGAATGATAAATGGAAAGAGATCATTGCAGTTTGAAGATAAAATTTGTAGTGATTGAACATGTTGAAAATAAAATTTGTAGTGATTGGATATGGTGGATCTGATGTAGTTGTAGATTTGCGATGGAGAAGGATGATGAAAAGCTGAAGAACGAAAATGATTGTGACAAATTTAGAGAGTTGTAAATTTCGAAGCCATTTTAGTTTAACAAAACAAATTAACTTCGAAATAACAATAATGAGATAATAATAATAATAATAATAATAATAATAATAATAATAATAAAAATTATTATAACAATAAAAGTTATAATCATTTGGCATAATAATACTACTAATAATAATAATAATAACAAACCACATGAGATCAGGGTTGGTATATATATGTGTGTGTGTGGTGTGGCTCTCTCTCTCTCTCTCTCTCTCTCTCTCTCTCTCTCTCTCTCTCTCTCTCTCTCTCTCTCTCTCTCTCTCTCTCTCTCGGGTAGTTCGCTGAGTCATTGCACCTTCTAAAAAAGGGTGACTACGTTTAGAGAACATCTTTCAATTTAAAAATAATAATAATAATAATAATAATAATAATAATAATAATAATAATAATAATAATAATAATAATAATAATAATAATAATAATAATAATAATAATAATAATAATAATAATAATAATAATAATAATAATAATAATAATAATAATAATAATAATAATAATAATAATAATAATAATAATAATAATAATAATAATAATAATAATAATAATAAGAGGAAGAAGGAGGAAGAATAATAAAAATTGGAATGGGATCATTACGGTCTGAAATGAAATTTGTAGTGATTGACATGTTGAAAATGAAATTTATGAGTGGCTGCCATGGTAATCTGTTTCATGCGCTCAGGATGTTTCTGGCGGTGTCCCACTGTCGTGCTGATGTTGTTGCTATTTGCTGTTGTTATTGTAGATTGTTTCATGGATTATTTGTGGCCTTGAAAGCTGACTCTGGTTTCTTGAGCTGTTGTAGTTGTAGATTTGCGATGGAGAAGAAGATGATGAAGAAGATGAAGAACAGAAAAAAAATGGACCGAAAAAGTCCAGAGTTAAAACACTTTCATAGCTTTGTGTTTAAATCATAATGACACGAATAATAATAATAATAATAATAATAATAATAATAATAATAATAATAATAATAATAATAATAATAATAATAATAATAATAATAATAATAATAATAATAATAATAATAATAATAATAATAATAATAATAATAATAATAATAATAATAATAATAATAATAATAATAATAACGAAAGGGGTGAACAGTCGTGGTAGTAGTAGTAGTAGTAGTAGTAGTAGTAGTAGTAGTATTAGTAGTAAAAGTTGTAATAGGAAGCAGGGTAGTAGCTAGTAGTAGTAGTAGTTGTAATAAGTCAGGGTGGTAGTAATATTAGTTGTAATAAGTCAGGTGGTAGTAATATATATATATATATATATATATATATATATATATATATATATATATATATATATATATATATATATATATATATATATTTTTTTATTTTTATATATATATATATATATATATATATATATATATATATATATATATAATATTAAACTTTCTTTTTATTTTATATATATATATATATATATATATATATATATATATATATATATATATATATATATATATATATATATATATATATATATATATATATATATATATATATATATATATATATATATATATATATATATATATATATATATATATATATATATATATATATATATATATATTATTAAAGTTGCTACTATATACGTAGTTGAAATATTATTGATTTTTTACACCCTTGAGAAAGTTTGTTGAACTATTGTTTGTTTTTGACCGCGAACTAAAAGGGATTAACTTTTCTCCGATTTAATCCCTTTTGACCACAAACCTCATTAGCCTAATTCACCTTGAAGTCGCAAAGCATGCATGGGAAATTTAAATTTTATTCATTTATTTCATATTTTAATACACAATTTGAACTCAAATTTCTATATAAACATGATTTCAGATTAGGACTGGAAGGCCGCTTGGCACGGTCAGTTAAGTCCGATACTTACCTGGCGATCACCGTGCTGAAGCAGAGATTCTCAGTCTAATTTATATAATATCATGAAGGGCTAAAGAGAGAATGGGGAGAGAGTAGGGGATAAACTCCCTGTGGCGAAAGGCGAAAGGCGAAAGGCGAACGAGTGGCGAAAGGCGAAAGGCGGACCCGGCGGTGGCGGAGGGCGGAAAGCGGATCACGGTGCGAATCCTGCGGGGCCCAGGCGGAGCAAAAAGCGCGCGCGCGAAAACGCAGGTGTGTGCATGCGAGAGAGAACAAAGGGGGTAGGGTAAATGATGTAGTCATGGCAACAACCAAAGGGGGGAAGGGTAAACCATTGGAGCGATAGCTGCTGGTGGTGGCGGCGGGGGTAAAGCGATGGAGGGGATAGAGAAAAAAGGGGGCAGGGGTAAATGTGTGTGTGTGTGTGTGTGTGTGTGTGTGTGTGTGTATGCAACTGTGTGTAATGAACAACTCGTGTGACGTTGATGACTGCGTCATCAACGTACACTCGTTTATGTATAGTCAAGGGGGGGGGGTAAAAGGGGAGGGGTAAATAATAATAATATATATATATCGATATATACACTCATATACGTACATAAAAATAATCGATATGTACACACAAATCATATGTACGCGCGCTACGCGCGCTGGCAATCGTGCAATGTTGCAAATGTTGCTTTGCAACATTTGCAACATTGCAACAACATTTGCAACTGGGCTTCTCGTACCCATTACTACTCTCTTCGATTGAAATATTGGGAAAATCATATCAACATGCTAAAGAAAATCATTAATAAATATATTTTTTAAATATTTTAAGCATGGTTTTTTTATGGTTTAAACCATTGTTTTTTTTATGTGGTTTAAACCATGGTTTAAACCAATGGTTTAAACCAAATGGTTTAAACCATCCGACCCTATATATATATATATATATATATATATATATATATATATATATATATATATATATATATATATATATATATATATATATATATATATATATATATATATATATATATATATATATATATATATATATATATATATATATATATATATATATATATATATATATATATACAAGGCCGTAGCCAGGGGGGTTGATAGGGTTTGAGCCCCTCTCCCCGAAATTATTTAAGCTGTCAAAATGTTTTGATGGATTGAGTCTCTTAATTAGAATAATAAAAATATTATTAAAAGCAATTTAAAAGCATATATCAATAAAAATGAGGAAAATATATTTGCGGTTTATGAAGATTTCTAAGGTATAGTGGCTGTTTGTAGCACAAATGCTGGGATCGCTAGCAGAGGCAGTACTACGAAGGTTGAAAGGAATAGTGACAATCTGATGATTGGACGACGATGAAAAAAGTTTTAGATGTATTATAGGTTTCGAAAATTATCAAGAGCATTATATGTTAATTGTTGTTTACAGTTATGTGGAATACAACACGTTAGAAACTTTATTGGCAAAGTGAAAAACATCTGGGCGCTATTTTAGGTAACTAATGTGGACAACTATTTTAATAGAAAAAAAAGGAAAGATTTTCCCCAAGGACAAAATTTATAAAAATAACAAAAATGTGTGAAACGAGGTGAGTGGAGAGTTACGATGGATTAATGCGAATAGTGAAATTTTTAAAGCAAGTTGAAGCTTTAGAGGAGCTTGAGATGGATCAAGAAATTGAACTTCCTTAAAAACTCTCAAATCTATTGAAATTTGTAATCACAAGCGAATAGGTTATAGCCTAAGTTTAATTATCATTTCAACTTTATTCTCCTTCACTCTTTCCTAATTTAATACATTACAGTTCATCATTAGTAACATCAATTACCCTTAATCATATTGAAAATATGATGATTGTTTTGAAAGATTTCCGTCCAAGCATCGATAGAAAATGTTCGCGCATTTTGGAAATTGCAATAGAACTTCTGATTTTGTTAATGATGATATGAGAACGCAAAATGGAGAGACATAAAGCAACTGCAATTCTTTTGCTTTATGATTGTTCAAACCAGTTAGAGGGCAAGTTTATAAGCCATAGATCCATA